>JAODJX010000035.1:2625199-2630340 GCA_026776945.1 Isichthys henryi | reverse complement strand
CCCCCCCCCCCCCCCCCCCCCCCACCCCCCCCCCCCCCCCCCCCCCCCCCCCCCCCCCCCCCCCCCCCCCCCCCACAAAACAGGCACTGAAAGCGAAATAAAGACCTAGATGAGGAGCAAAGAGTCACAGGATAGTTGGGGAAGCTGGCTGAGCTAATAAGGGAAACGCACACCACTGATGAGCTTCCAGGGGAACAGGGGCGGAAGCTGCATAAGCATCTCAATCAGAGAGGGTCACACAAGTTATAACGCAATGTGGAGGGAAAGGGGTGTGTCTAACAAAGGCAGGAAATAACAATAAAGCAGCTTTTAACATTCAAAGAAATATATTATTGCACTACATCACATAATGTATGTATGTAACTGTACAGAAATTAATGAAAGACACATCACCCTCGAAAATGACAGGCAGTTTAACAGCAAAGTACAGGATACTGTAATAAAGAGGATGGATGTAACTGATTTATTTCAGGCTTTCACACAGGTTTTGAAAGGTGTCAAACAGTGTTACCTGTTTGTCCAGTGCATAATTATGCTGCAGTGCAAGAGATTACATGGCAAATCGACACGCCAGGAATGCTTTTATTAGAATGAATAAGCAAAAGGCCAAAGCATTATCAGAGGTGGCTGTAAGATTTGGTGTGTTTGGCACATAAGAGATATTAACTGCATGCTGGTGGGAGGGAAGATGCCATGAAATATCACCCAGTGCCTAACTTACCCTGCTTTAGCTCTACCAGCAACAAACTCTGGAATGTCACTGAGAGGCGTTTCCTCTGTATATTACCGAGACAAGTCTATGTCCACATCAGTCAGGTTAAAACACATTTAGGTGTTTTGATTAAACTTAACGGTGTTTTTTACAATGTGTGATTCAACATATTGGAGAATGGTTTTTGAAAGTCTTACTGGCCACGTTATTGATTTTTTTAGCTATCAAACAAGGAATTACTTTCTGCTGGGTCTCTGCAATGGTTCCGCCCACCTTGGTTGTCACTGTGAGGAGGGGTTTTCCTTCTGAAGACGCTTTACTTGGTATCTCCTTCAGCACCATGGCAACGCCCTTATCTGTCGTTCTAGAGTCTTTTCCCTACAACAGTGAAATCAACAATGACTCGTGTCAGGACAATTTGTTCATTTGTTCAGAGTTGTCTTCCCTCTAAGAAAGGAAACTTAAATTTCAAAACAGAATATTATAATTGCTACTACTTTTTCCCATCCAAAAAACACGCATGGGAGTTTCACTTACACAAAAATATTCTGAGGGCAGAAGGACGAATGATTGGTTCAGAGAGCTAACCAATCAGATTGTAAAGGAGGTGGCTCCAAGCAAACTAAAGCAGGCGGGACCAACCAATCAAATGTCTTGATGCTGCCTCCTCTAGTTGCTTGGATCCACCTTCTCTACAATCTGATTCGTTATGCTTCTGATCCAATCATTTGTTCTGCCCTCAGAACTATTTTGTGTAAGTAAAACGCCCACTAGGCTAAAACACAGCAATATCCATTTCAAAAATTCATAAGAGGCAACAAATATCATGGATGGGTTAAAGTACACAGGCCCCAGATCAGTGATTTGGGTGCATTAAAATACAGGGCCACAATCAGGCAGTAAAGGCAGGACTAACACAAAAGGTGAATTCCGCTTGTTTATTTTAGTTGTTGCTGTGACTGCAGTGGAGGTTCCCCTGAGGAGATTTAGTGATTTACTTCGCAATGTAAACCTTCTCATGAGAAGGGGCCAGTGTAATTGACTTCTTGGGCCATTTAAAAAATCAGATTCACATTAAAAGCTCATTGCCTCTTAATTTAACTCAATTACCCCAATGGAATTTAAAGGAATCATCTAATTTCTAAGTATCTAATATAGAAAGTTCTACCACTGGTATCAGTCGTTCTTATTGAACATCATTTAAGCGTGATATTATGAAAAATCATTAAGTAAATGTAAGTACAGTCTATACAATGCAAAGCTACGAAACTTAATGCTACGGCGGAATAATATGGGATTGGAGACCCACAGCACATATAGCTAGCAAACATGTAACAATAGTCCAACATTCTGAACAAGTTAATCTTAGATGTTTACACACAGATTTCTTTTTCTAGTTTGCATTCAGCTGTCTCCTCTGATCATGTGGCAGACGTCTAAGATGAGCCTCAAGGGAGGTTCTCAGCTGAGGTTATTGGACCTAATAGACCAAAACAGCCACCTGTGTCCGCATTCAAACAAAGTCAGCCAAGTTTATTTAAAGTAAGTATATAAAAGGCTGACAGTCGGCAACAGCTCAAGGTTCCAGCTCCAGATCAGAATAAAAGTTTGTGGAGGAAGCGTCTTTCCTGAAAGGGTGCAGAAAATCTAGGTCACTGCAGGGTCTGGGATAGGAAGCTCTCGTACGTACTGAGCCATTTATCCATCTTCTGTATTCCTTATCCAGCACAGCGCCATGGCCGACCCCGGAGCACACAGGCAGGGAATGCCCTGAAGGGGGCGCCATCCCAACGCAAGGTCTACAGTCAAAGACTTTACCTAACCCAGTAAGTTGGAGTGTGAGAGAATAACCCAAACGTACATACGTACTTCATAGACCGAGAGCCAAGCCCCCATCCCGGGAGGGGAGACGTTAACGGACTGAATCACTACACCACCGCTGTACACATTCATTTCAATTCCTGTTATTTGAAAGTTCATTATTGTGCAGGAACTTAATGCGGCAATAAATATGGTGCATTTTTCACTGCTTTCTTTAATTGCACCAAACTGTTGCACAATAATTCATGTTTAAACGTTCAGAGCATCAATACAAATTTATGTCTTACCTTATAATGAGCAATTTAATAACCAAATCAAACCATGCGTGTGACGAACGAAATGCTTACTAGCTGATAATTTAGTGATTAACTTTTAATGTAACTGAGCTGGTATGAAAATAATTTAATAAAATAACTGGGTTTCCCGCCTAGAGCAATGTAATACTGTTGCTTTTGATTGCTGATATTGCAGGGCTCAGTAACAGAACAGAATGGAACCACCCAAGCTAATACAGGCTGGCATTACATACTGTAGGCCTGCGTGCCACTGCCCCAAAGCCTCAAACGGATTTTAAAGGAAACTGCAATCACAGATATTCTCACCCAAAGTCTGAAGTACTGAGAAAAGAACATATATAATCTCCAACTTCCCATACCAAAGAAAGTAGACCAGCAGGGTGTTCCACAAAGCAGAATTTCACAGTTAGCTGGATTAACTTAAGCTAAAACTCATGATTGTCCAATAGGAATGCTACTTACCTAAACTCTTATTGGACAATCACGACTTCTGGCTTAAGTTATCTGACTGAGAAATCCTGCTTCGTGAAACAGCCCCCTGGATTCAAACAGATGACTCAAGCTGTACTGTGAGAAATGCACCTGAAAAGGAAGTATAGTACACGCCAGATGACCAGACCAGCAGATTCATCTATCAGATTAATGAAACTGATGCTAATTGTCTGGGGCGTTGCGTGACTCTGTGCCATGACCGGAAAGTCACCGGTTGGAATCCTGGTGTCGGCAGAGCGATTTCACCATTGGACTCTTGAGTGAGGCTCATAAATGTCCTCAGCCATTTGGCCTTGGAGACTCTTGAAATTTGTTTCTATCATTCCACTGTTGTCCGGCTTATGTACTTAAAAATAATGGTGCTTTCTTTTCCCACGGTCTGACTCAGGGCTTTGCGCGCTGAGCCACACAGGCTAAGCCTGTGGTATGACACACCTCTGCTGAGCATCTCCTCCGCCTCTTAGAGAAAAGCTTTACATTCTCTTAGCCGGCTGCTCCCCTTTTGTAAGTTTACGCGAGGCAGAGCTAATGAGTCCTGCAGAGACGGGTGCCGGGAACAACCCCGCTGAGCTACGAAGTTCAGCTGTCTAATGGGAGCCAAAACGTCACCTGAGCTGCCGCCTGAATCTGTCAAGCTTTCGCCCGCCACACCTGGGCCTCTGTCGTAGCATAACGGGTGTCCAATGCCTCTCTCCGATCGATCCAGATGCAGCCCGGAGAAACGGAACCAGCTGGGCTCGCTCCGACAGCAGCGGGACCGCCCGTACAGACGGCTGGGAGTTTATGACGCACAGCACATCTCACGATAGAGTCTCCTGGTGCACATCCTTTTAGCAGGCTTTCCACAAGGGGCATTGAGCCACTTAGAGAGCAGAAAAGTGTGAATATTTTTATCATCCTCAGTTTCCAATAAAAAAAAAAAGACCTGGTTTAAAGCGAGGACTGATGAGCAACCAAGAGAATAAATCCAGCGATTTAAAGTAAAGAAATCATGCAATATCGTGAAAATATTTATGCATGGAAATAAACTCATTATTACTTCTGGTACCCTGCTTCAATAACTATAATAAATGATATTACTGCCAGCTATTAAGTGTCCATGCCGTATGCTGTACAATTCAATTCAACTAGACTGGTTACCAGGCTGATTCTCTGTGTTGCTGTTCGATATACTGTAATTCCACAGCAGTCAGGTTTAAAAGATTTCTACTTTTCACCCAGGACTGTCCAAGCTTAATATAAAAGTCAATAGAGATTTACACTCCACAGAAGAAATGTTGCTACCCAGCTCACCAGTTTCTGCTACCAAAGTGGGTGAGTGTTCGGTGGTCTGAATAATGTGTAATGTGGAATGGAGAGAATGCTGTTTGCCTGACAGGAACGCTTCCCAGACCTCTGGGACACGCAGTGCTATGGCGATAAGCTTTGGGGCTGTTTTAAATCCCTCTGTCAACAAAGGCTTGGGGGCCATTTGTCAAAAAGCATCCTGGGAAGTGCCCACATTAAATGGCTTGCTGGGCTGAGGAGTCTATTTTATACAACTCTGGGATAACTAACCGTGGGTCTCAGTGTCCAAAGGGTTCAGGTCTCTAGAGGCTGATGTGAAACTATTTGCAGAAGGAGAGCTGGCAGACACAGTGCAAACAAAGCCCTTATAAAGCGTTTCTGCATACTGATCGAGTGTGGTACAAACATTAGACCAGTGGGCTGGAAAAAGCCACGGAGCCCGTTTGCTGAAGCACGAAGGCGGTGAGCAGGACTTGTGCACCCTTATGATAAAATCTGCATGAACGCTGAACTTTTTGGATTCCCTTGTAAGT
>JAODJX010000035.1:2620199-2622699 GCA_026776945.1 Isichthys henryi | reverse complement strand
TGATAATGTCGTGCTCTGCCTAGTCGATACCCTCAAGTGGCTTCCCCTTGGTATCGATCGGCGGAAATTAAACAAATGATTAAATCAATTGTTATCAAATAAAGAACAGACAGATGTTAGAAAAACACATCTGAATAACAGTAATACTTTGCACAGGTCCATTAGTCTAAGTCAACAGACAAAGGTTGGGCTTGGAGCTTTATGAATGGTGCTGCTGGAGACGTGCGGTGACGATTTTCCCTGCTCAGTACAAAAATTCCCTTGAACGACATTAGCATATCATATGTAGCAAAGATTAAAAAAAAGTGATACAATTTCTAAATTACAAGATGGATTATAGTTGGTGATATTTTGCCAAGTAAAGACAACAGGGAGGCAGAGAAAGATCTAGAAAGAACATGGCTGTCTCACATCTCAAAGTGGGGCACTCTGCTTTTGCTGCAGCTATTAAAACTGGCACCGCCACCTCCTAAACAAAGGGTTCGAGTCGCTGAGCCATTCTGCGACGATCCCTTTAGAATCAGCGGGACACGCAGACTGCCTAGAAGTCCCGTGAAGAATTTTCAATCTGCATAACAATTGGCCATAATAAAGCAGCACTCATCTTGATAACTCTGCTGGACTGACGGACTGATGCCCTTAAACAGCTCTCTTAACTTTTGCATCAGAATTCGATGCAACATTTTTCAGCACGAATTTGATCAGTGCGTCCTTAAATCTCATTTATTTTAAGTTAATTACACGGGCATCTGGCGCTAACTACATGTCACAACGAAATATCACATCGTGCATTAAGAGCCTGAGCTCCCGATCTTTTCATAACCAGATCTTTTTAAGAAGGGTCTAAGGCTTGCAAAATAAAAAAGGTGAAAATGCTATCGTAACACAGACAATAATACCTCTGGTCAGTAATCAGCTTCGTCATCAGTTTGCTGAGTTTTACTGACTTCTAAGAGGATGGAGTAAATATTGTGGAACCGGAAATGGGCAAAACAGATCATCTATGAGCTCAAACAAGCCCAGGCAACAACAGTTTAATAAGAATCCCTTCAGCACCACATATGAGGTTCACTCGCAATGTTATTTGTGCAGTTTGTTGAACTCCAGCAAAAGTGCATTATTGCTCATCCTACCATAGTGGTAACACTAGTTATTTAGTTTTGTTATTTTTTGCCAGTTACTTCAACGCTCCGCCATAAACCTGACATTGACATTTCAAGCCCTCCTCGAACCAGAGTGAAGACCTGCTGGATGCATTTAAATCAAAGGCTCCCAGAAAAGTGTGAGTGCAATTCCTTACACTTGGGGGTGTGTGGGTCATCCACTCAGCACATCAAGCCACACCTAGAATTTCCTGAACCAAAGACACAAGGTTCTTGTGTTTCAGCTTGTAGTATTTGAATTTGAGCTGCTGTGTATTAAACATTAACAGCCTTTTGACAGTGGCATGCAAGGCTTGATTTTATTGTCCTTAGTCAATGCAATGTCATGTTCTCGGTCTTTAATATGCTGCTGTTAATCAGACTGATTGTTGCTGGTAATCAAAGGAATGGCTGACAAATTGCTGTGACACAAATGACAAGATTCAATGTTATTAAACAAGCAGGACGTGATACGCTCAAGGTTTCATGGCCTGAGTGCATTCTCATGCGGCCATGATGCACAAATGACATTATCTTTTAAAAAGCATCATATACAAAACCTTCACGGTTTTATTCTTCAGCTTTTAGTCAGTTATAGAAGTTTATACAACACTATATTCCACGTGACAGGGTTGGGGCGACAGGTAAGTTGAGGTGAAATCTGGTCATATGGGAGCTGCTTCCCCCTAACGCGCAGTGCTGTACTCTACGGCCGGGCAATAGCAGCAAATGGTTGCATCTGTGTAGCAGGGGGTGCTGGTGTGCTCTATAACCTTACTGCATTCGAAGGAGCTTTTATAAGAAGCAAATTAAATAGCTTACATTTAACACTTCCACCAATTTCGCTATATAGCAGGACATTAAATATGGGAATTGGACAAAATAACGGAAACACCAAATGAAAAAAGTTACTAAATCACAATTACAAACACAGCTACAATGCTGAGTCATTTTACCGTGAATGACAAACGGCAGAATGTGTCACCTATAAAAGAGATGCGACAATCGGCACTAATAAATATGCAAATTTTCAGAGTAACGTGAAGTAAGTAAGTGTTAAAAAGAGCTGAGTGCTGGAATTTCAGGCCAAACTTGTTGTTGTAATATTAGTGAGTTGCACAAATGCTGAATTACTTCAAAATGCTCTATCTGCCATTTCCACAAGTACTTGCTCTCCATGGTGTGGGGGTGACAGCACAGGGTCAGCCAATGTGCAGCACCCCTGGGGTTGGGGGGTGGTTAGGGGTCTTGCTCAGGGGCCCGTGGACATGTGGCTGTCCTGTTGAGGCTAGGCCTTGAACCAGTGACATAGACGCGGGGGGGGGGGGGGGGGGGGGGGGGGGGGGGGGGGGGGGGGG
>JAODJX010000035.1:2601848-2613429 GCA_026776945.1 Isichthys henryi | reverse complement strand
CCATTGCTTCCGGGATAGGCTCCGGACCCCCCGCGACCCAGTAAGGATAAGCGGTTTGGAAAATGGACGGATGGATGTCTGGGACTTTGATGGTCCTGATCACTCTCTGACGGCTCACATTTCTGCTCAAGCTGATACCACCAAGAGGCATTGGATGCAAAGAAAAAAATCCAGACATTTAAAAACATTACAAATTGTTTACCTTGGTTTTTGCTTTATTGTGAACACCAGCGTAACACTGAATAGGGTGTTAGGTAATGGGCTTCTGAACAAAAGCGAATTGTAAAAGGGTACCATGACAGCATTATTGAAACTGCCAACGCAACAGCTAGAAATTCTGCAGCCATACAGGATGAACGCCAATTAAGACAGGGTATTGTAGTATTGTAACAGAGCAGCTGCTCAACTGATAAAGTTTTTATTACCCTGTCATTTTGGCCTTCAATTGCTAATTAAAGGGAATACAGATAGTCTGAAATTCCAATCACAGGGATTCCAAATAATATCACTTCAGGGATTTGGGGGAAAGTTTAATAAGTAAGAAAGTGTGTCTGCATTTTTTATCTAGATAATGTCTATCTCTTCTGAAAAGAGAATCTTTTTCCTAGGCTACAGACAGGACTGACCTTTCCAGTGCATGCTTCTCTGGCAAGAAAAATAATCACTGGTAAGGACAATGCTTAATTGATACGACAGGTATATAGGGATATAGTGTTTCAGGAGAGGTGTGGAGTAACGAGATTTATATCTCTGACAGGTATCCATCACCTTAAGGGTTTATTGACGCAGTGCACTGTGTACTTCACTGTTTAGACACAGTGCACTGTGTACTTCACTGTTTAGACACAGTGCTCTCAAAATGCACTGTCTCCACTTTTACAGCTGTCACATAATGTTTTGAAGTATTCAATGGTATTCAATGCATATTTGACAAAAAAAAACTTTATTATTTTGATGTATTAGACCTTGCCAGTCTCACAATGGTATATAATCTTCACCTGAAGTCCAGGAATTCTGCCTTTCAGCTTCTTAGTTTACCAATTTCCGTAAACATAGAAAAGCATGACTCATACATAACAAACAGCAAAAGCATCAATCCGTCCATCATCCATCCAACCATCTTCCGGCTGCTTATCTTGCACAGGGTCACAGAAGACAGGATTAATTCCCCTCTCTATAGTCGCCGTGTTTATTTGCAGAATGATTGGTCTCAGTGAGGAGATGAGTGAGGCTGCTGTAATTCCACTGTGCTGAAAAGCTTCATGGGACCTGCTGGGATTGTCTGTAACATAGCTGCCAAAGGCTCATGGCAGGAAGGCCAACTCAGCTGCTCACTGCCTTCCTCTCACCACTGTTCAGTATTAAGCTTAGCAGATATGGATGGACGGTTAGCCTTAACTCCAAGTTAGCCCCATCCATCTCGCAATGACCCTACCCCAAGCTTAATTCCCAGATTTGGCAACATGCTACCTCACAAAAACACAGCCTTCTGTACGGATGCATTCAGAAATGCAGGTTCCTGCCAAGTCCCTCACTTACATTCCTGCACTGTACATCAAAATAAAAATAAAATAGAAAAAACAAACACAAATCAAACAAGAATCCTCCTTGTTATTAGTTTTACATGTTTATTTACCTCAAAACTCATTCACTTAATTTACCTGAATTTGATTTTTTTCGGTAGCGTCGCCCTATCGATGCAACAGCTCACAGCCATTAAATAAGCACCGAAAAATCCGGCTTAAAACAAACTTTTGTGTCTCGTCAGCAAGTGCTTCTCACTTGCCCAGTCGTGGCTATTTTTGTACTTGTCCTCAGCCAGAACTCTAATGACCACAGAAGCAGGCGGCATTTCGGACGGACTGAACTTTTGCCAGGGAAAAGAATAAATCGATTGTTATAGCCTTCTTTGTTATTTTAATGTGGGGTCTTCAATCACACCGTGAGTTTTAATAATACATTTCAGCCAGAACTGAATAGGTTGTCTCTGATATGCCATCAGACTGGAATGAAAGCAAATTAACAAAAAAAAAAAATTGCGTGTGGGAAATAAAATGTCGGTGAAGCTTAAATACTAGGCTGCGTGTTGCCTCATTGGTGAAGGTACCCGTCCATAATATTAGTGGCTGCTTTTACTGTAATCTGAGCATTATATGTGTTTCTCATCTTCCCTCTGTCAATGACGTGCGGAGGATCAAGCTCTAATATCAAAGTGTGTGGTGGCCGTGGTTCTGCCCGCAACAAACCGCCTTCCTGGGACCTGAGAACTTGTGGGTAACGTCAGAGAATATTCCAGCTGTCCTTGTGCAGAGTACAGGGTGGCAGATGCCCCCAAATCACACTGCAAGCATTTAAAAGCTGCTTACAAACCATTTGCTGTTACACGACTGCTCAAGACAACCGACGGGGTTCAATGTATGGTGCTAAGTTCCCCAATATGACCTGACGCCTGAAAATCACTTTGAAAACAATAAAGACGACGCTCTGGAGTGCCTTATATGTTCAATACCACCACGGATTTATAGAAGACTGTGCATAGTAACGAGTACCACAGGAGCAAGGAGGGAAGAAGGGGAAACGAGTGGCTGCAATCATGGGTTTCTGCTACCCTCAACATCAGCCACGTTTGTGTGATGAGCTCAGGCTTCCAGTTGGATGCTGCAGGGCATGACAGCCTGGCCTGGCGTGTAAGTCAAGAGGCTAGAGAAGAACATGCTGTAACTGCTGAGGCACCCGTTTGCGTAATCAGTGCCCAGACGAGCGGCCTGACCCCGCTGAGATTCTGAGGGCTCTGTCCCCAACCCTTTCACGGGGTGGCTGGTCGCCTCATATCCTTAGACACCTCGCTCCCAATGCCACAATGTCTGGGGGGGGGTTTCATTCATCACAGAGGAAAAGGGACAGCCCCCAAGAGGTCCAGATCCCCCCCCCCCCAGACCTTACAGAATCAGCAATTCCCTCCTTCCTAGACGTTAATCACAGGGGCAGTAGCTGACCACCTCCAGCAGGTGCATTTTCTAGGGTTTAAGCGCCCTGACTACCCTGACCTGTTTGTTCCAGGGGCCACGCCCTAAACCCCCATGGTAGTGCTCAGCTGTCCCCCCGCCCCGAAGAGGACAGCCGATCCTCCAAAGCATTCCGTTGTTAACTCCCCAGAATATCTTGCGCTAATGCATCCTTAATATCAAACAGTCTACTTGACTTTTGTCTATGCAAATTTGCATATTTGTGTTCATTAAATAGGCCATTTAAACTTAAATAGTGGCTCCTTTTATGCAGTTAGATATTTTTACCAAGACATATTGGACGTCATGTTCAGAGCCCTTAACAAACAACATCTGTAGACATGGAGTCGAGTGCTTGTTCAGCCTGTGTGACATATGTGCTTTAAATGATGTACTTGCTACCATACGCCATTCAAGACACTTAATGCCACAACTGCAATATTACCCAGCTCCTCATTGAAAACCTTAGCTGGCATTATAAAATATGCATATCTAATTTCCTGTTTTCTTTTGCACAGGCTACTAATATTGCATTCACCAAATAACTGCAACATTATCTCTGTTTAGTACTTTCTTGCAGCATCAATAAGCTATTACCAAAATGTTTTCTGGGAGACATGAGTTTGCCATCACTGATCCGCTCTGCAGCAGTGTGGACATCTCCACCACCATCTCGCTGCCTGCACCATGCAACAGCCCCCAAACGCTTCCCGATAGGTAGCCGCACCATCCTCTTCTTACCCCACCTGGATTTATGCATTGGTTGCATACGCCACTGATGACTTGGCTCGGATACAGATAATACCTCTCGCTTTCAAGAATGGGGGTGTTGAAGATGAATGAATCTGTGTCCCCCCAGAAGAAATAAGTAGGTCTGACCTAGTACTTTGAACAAGACTTATACTGCAGCTCAGAGCAAAATGTATACATAAGAGGCCAGCAGTTAACCAACAAGTGATCAAAGAGTCATATAAAATGTTTAATTGTCATACCATCAGCAGTGTTCCGTAGTTCATTCTGCAGAGCGTTGTTAAAAATTCTCTCCTTATATTGGAAATGAAATATCCTATCAAAGAATCGGTCTGTTTCGCTCTGCATTGTAGCTTTTAAAACAAACACTGCCACTCATTGCTTTATCTCTCCCCCTGAAGGCATCCCGCTGGAAGGACAGAGACTGAAACCGGACCCCTGTCCGACAGTTTCTCTTCCACGCTCTCGTTCCCAGGTCTCGTCTCGCTCCTCCTTAAACGACGCGCCCTTCCCATCACTCCAGCAGCTAATGCATATATGGCGGATACTCCAGCCCTAAAAGTGAATGCGACTGACTTCCTGTCACAGTAAATCCAGAAGCAGCTATATTCATTTCTCCCGGCATTTGAAAATGAAGGTGGAGATCTTAACTTAAAAATGGTTGCACAACATTCACCCCAAGTTCCACATATTTTGTTGTAAGACAATATATAAATATATAAAGTTTTAATGAAGTGAAAAAATGTACACTGTGTTCTAAAGGCAAGCTTTATATAATCCTCTGGGCAAATGTATTAGCTACACCTGCCTAGTGCTGGGAAGGAATGTTTGTGTCTACAGAACAGCCTGATTCTTCAAGTTATGGATTTAACAAGACGTGGGAGAATGTTCTGATGGTGTTTGCTCCATGGCGTCTTTGTGCTTGCAGCTCTCCTGTTGGCCTTAATGAGTCTGCCTTTTCTCCTCTACTGTTTTCGGCAGCCAGACTGCGGCTGACTGGATGTTTTTGCTTTTCGCACCATCCCGTTTTAAACTCGACACCGTAGTGTGTGGATCCCAGGAGGGCGAGAGATGCTGGGTCCGCCATGTTTGCCACCAGCAGTCATCGCACCTTTGAAATTGCTTAGATTGTCCATTCCATCCATTGTTGAATGTTCACAAAAATCCCGACTGTATCTACATGCCTTATACACCGAGTCGCAATCACATGATTTTCTGTTCCTGGGACCAGTCTGTTGGACCAAGCAAGGAAGAATCCCAAACAAACTGGCGATTCAGCACATAGGAGAGCAATGAAGGTCGTGTTACGTCTTTTCCTTCTTTTGGCCTAGACGTTGTTGCCAGTTGCTTTAACTTTTAAATCGACAACCTGCTAAACTTATCCTGCCCCATTCCCTTTCTTCAAACTGTATGAAGTATGACATCATTACAGGTTAGAAAGAAACACACAGGACTGACAACCAGAATAATAAAAAAAAACACAGTGTAATTATAGTAAAATATTAATATTACACAATGGCTAGTAAAGATAGTAATGGCCCAAAAGGGAAAAAGATAGTAATGACCTACCAGAAATTCATTTGTACTACATTATAATGTGGTAGTTAATTTAAGTGTAGCTATACACCATAATATTTTAGCAGTGATATGCCCAGCCACACATATGCGATTATTAAAGAGCATGTTCTCAGCTGACTCCAGCCCCTTCTCTTCTCCATTTAATACCTGGTTACAAGCCAGAAGGCACCGGGAGACATTTAAGATTTTAGAGCCGCATAAAATCCTGTCCTTGGGACCCATGTTCAGAGGAGCAGCGTGACCCAGGGCATCGGCGACAGTGACACTGTGGAGGGTTTAAAGTGCACGTCGCTCTATTTATGATGTGTGCAGAAGCACTCACATCAGCACTCAATAATTTAATCCATAGTCATCCGTTAACCAGGGACAAATAAGGTTCCGACGTGCTTGGTGATGTGTGGGGTGGCCTACATGTCTTTTTATACTTTATTTGTTTCAATAAAAGTGAAACTGTTTATTTTTATGACTTAAAATAACAGAGAGCAGACAGATTGAAGCAGAACTTATTGCCGTGTGCATTCATTAACATGCGAGTGCAAGTGCGTTGGACTGGAGTTGACTGGGACCATAAATGTTGCAAGACTGTCAGATCAAGATATTGTGATGGACAGGAAGTTCTGATGCTGTGCCTTGGACATGGAACAGAGGACAGAGAACAATGACTGAACCAGCAGTCTCGTTCTGTGCACTGGGTAATAAATAAATGACTGACAGGACTACAGATGGGGTATCATAGATGTGGAGACCACATATTGTCTACCGTTACTCTTCTATTATTATATAGATGGTATAGATCTATTATATTGCATAGCATGATCAACCCTTAGACTGTTAGCTTGCTCTCTGCCACTGGCTTGTTCATATTTTATTCCTTGCGTACGATTCCAAGCACAAAATATTGCCCGATTCCTAACTACAGTAATACTTTTATTAAACATGCATTTATACATACATTCCTTTTCCACATATATTCCCTTTTTGTATGTATCTCTGTTGTAATGCTAATGTTGTTTTTAACACCAGTAAAATCTGCGATGCTAATTCAGCACTGATATACGTAGTTCATTAAGTTTTTGTCTGGACAGGAACAACTGGAAAATAAATAACTGGAATTAAGGGGAAGCCAATTTTCTTTACTCATTAGTAAAATAGGGCCATATTATTAACTTGCATGTAATTTTTAAGAGATGGGAATCTCGCAGTCTCAAAGAGTCACGAACCAGTGCTACCCTGTCATCTCTGAGATACGACTGGTTTTCTGCGCAGACGTGATCCCGCTGATTACTAAGCTCGTCCCATTACGTGAAAAGGCAGTGAGGCAAATGAAGCCGCGGGGATTGATTAAGCAGCATGCTAAGGTCTGATTGTGTACAAAAAAAACACTTCGCTGTCAGGGCTGAACGTAGTTCCTCATGTAATGATTATGAGTACCGTGTTCATGGAGACTACAGGTCAAAGGTCGGTCATTCTAAGAAAAATATGGTTCATTGACAGGATTGGACACCAAAACACTAAGCCTACCTATTATGCACAAGTCCCCTGTTTCTCTTCTCTATGAATCGAAGTAAAAAGGGGAGTGTTTAAACAGGGAAAACATGCATTGTGCAGATATTCAATGCCAACGTGTCATACTGCATCATGCTTGTTTCTTAAAACAAAGGATAAAGATTATATGTTTAGGACCTTGAGCAAATAACGTGGTAACTTTCCAGTCACAAGTGAAATAAGTTCAACGATGAGACAGCAAGGCTGCACATTGTGACTAAAAGATTTACTTTATTAATTGCTGCCCTGAATAAGATATAAAAATAAAGACTGATGTAATGGAGGGTCATGTAAGTGGTATGAAGAGGGAATTGGCGAAGGAAAAACAGCTTCCTTTTTATCTTCACCATATTAAGCTCGATCAGTGAATAAAGAAAATTCTGCAATATTAGATAAAGTTACTTGCCACTTACTATAAATATCTGGTAAAATACTATCTCTTCACCAATGGGGTGGGATGTTCTCCTAACCCTGATGTGAAAATCCATAGATATGTTTTTTATAGAGCATATATATTTTTTAATTGCAGGGGCTGTGGTGCAGTGCCTATCCCAGAGACTGTATGAGATAAAGCAGAGCATCAGCCAGAACAGGATGCCAGTCCATTACAGGGCACTGAAACACGCCCAGCACTGCTCACACTGAGGACAATTTCCTTTGGATTCACCGGTTCACCTGAAGCATATCTCTGAGGCGGGTGGCCAGAATCCAGAGCACCTCAGTAAAACCCACAGACAAACACAGGGAGGACATGCTAAATCAGCAGGCCAAGAGCCAAGACTCGAACCCGCAGCCCCGGGCGACCGCAATGCTGCTGGCGGAGTCGCCATGCGGTTCTGTGAAAACACCCGTGCATTTTCATTTGACCAGGGATAAGTTTGAGCACAGAAAGAAAGACACAAATTCATGGTTATTTTAGGACAGAACGGTTGCATGGTTACTTTACTTAACATTAATAACATACAAAACAATAATTATTTAACTCTAAATATTAATCGCTGTTGTTTAAACAAGAGCATGCAGCATTTTAAAAGTAAGTCAGTGCTTTCTCTTCGGTGTTTCATGATTCAATTTCTGAGAAAAGTAACAGAACAATATATTTCTAAACTGAAATCATTCCAGCTTTGTGGCGATGATACTCATCAAGTGGTACTGATGTATATGGGAGGCTCCTTCAAATGTGGTTTAGAACTGTGTCCTCCTTTTGCCGAATCATGAAGAATTTACCCCATGGATCCTTCGCAGTCCAACATATCCCAAGATTCATTACACATTTTCAGTGAGAGAGAAAAAGCACTATGCGAACTACAGTATTAACTAATACGATCTGAGTGAGAAATACTACTTGCATGCAAAAACAACTATCCAAGCGTATGATAGTGATGTCCAATTCGGGATCAAATCATTCTTTTGAACCGATTATATTCAGTGAATCAGTTGAACTGGTTTTCAGATCTAAAAAAATCAAACTTTTGATAAATCCATGAATTGCATAGGTCAAAGTGTTAAACTCTAACGATCTAAAAATATTTTGCCTTTACTTTTTGCAAACTGTCTGCAACCATGTTGCCTTCAGTGCCACTCCGCATAGCGTAATCTGCTGCGTTCCTGCTTATGATTCACTACCCCTGGCTCTCAGCAATCGACAAGTTAGCAGGTTCAGTCGAAGTGGCTACCAGGTACGTCTCGTAAGACCCCAAACTCGTCAATGTATTATTTTTATTTATTATTTAAAACGCATATAATCACATTATTGGCCACTGGTATCACTGTTTGAATTATTTAATTCGTTTTATTTTGCATTAGTTACTTAGTTTTGGAGTCCCATTTCCCGAATCCCATTTTGCCCGTTGGATATGTGTATTTCAGTATGACATGTTTTTCAGCAACTCATTAATTGCATTGTGGCGCAGGACTGACTGTACCTGAAAGTATACAAGTAATTTATATATATTTAATACATGCCAAAACGGGAGACATCAGTATGCCTACGAACTGTAATTGTCCCTTCCTATACTTCTTATTATAAAAATGACATCTCTGTTGGCACAGTTTGCCCCAGCATTACCTAATTTCTAGTATCACTACGTGTTTATGAGCTGGAAGTACGAGCTGCATGTACAGGCACAGCGTTAGCGTTCGGTTCCGTCTTCCAGCTTCCAGATTCATGTGGCTCAGGAGAACCTGTGCTCCTGAGCTGCCGTCAGCCGGTTGCTGTGCTCCCAGGTATTCTGGCTTCCTGCCCATGTCTAAGCCGTCATCTGTGAGCTCCAGTCCAGTAATTGTTATCCAAACTGGATGGATTTCCCTTTACCTGGTTTGAGCAGGACCTTTTAAAAAAAAAAAACTATGAATGGCAATATGTAGTCACACGAGAATAACGTACTAGGAATACCCAATGGCAGCTCAGGCCTTCAGCTGTGGTCTGAATACCATCAAATTACTCTGGCTGGATGAAACAAGACCTCTGGCTGGAATGCCGGGGTTCTCCATGATTGCAAAGTGCTCTTTCTGGGTCTTTGAGCAAGACTCACTCTTGTCCAAATTAATTTTGCAGTCCAGCAAATCGTGGTCCAGTTACCTCTGTGAAAAGCAAACCTCTTTATTTCACTGGAGGTTTGCCTTTGCATGAGAGTAATAAAAGGCTTTTCCCTGACTGATAATTCATCCCATTTTCCGCAAGGCCGATCTTTTTAAGTTGCGGAATCTGTTCAAGGATACATAAAGAGAAAGGCCCTCTTCGTGGAGCCCCAAATTCCACTTTGATAAAGGCTAAGCTTTCTACAAAGGCTATAAACATTGCAGCTCAGGTTTTTACATTAAGTTGATTGTGATCTAATTTGCTTATCTAGTCATGCATCAGGTATTCGAATGGGCAAAGCTAAAAGAATTCGTGAACCCATTACTTACAGTGTAATATAATGTAATGCACATTCAATGTACATATTGTCTATTATTGTCTGGCATACAACTGCAAGTACGTTTTAATGTAAGTAAGTTGTTTTAATGCAATGCAGTATAAATGTAATTCAATTACATGTCTGGAGACGTTTATGACGTACCAATGGCATGCATTTGGGTCAACTGATAGCAGAGTTAATATTTATCTCCTGAAACCAAAAGTGAAGCGACAACTGGAGAGATAATTAGAGCATCTTCCAAATTAGAACATCATTCAGGACTTGTTGCAGTAAAAGGGACAAATTAATGCTTTGTGTTGCTTCGGGTTTAAACATTCAAAAATAATATGAAGGTATTTACTACACTAGATACCATAGCTGTTTACAGTCCTAGTCCCCATTTAAAACATACTATGCCATGGTGGAGAGTTTTCCAGCAAACAGAAGTAACAGATAATATAACAAAAGTGAAAGGGCACAGAAAGCTTGCAGAACATTCATGCTGCCTCTCTGCTCTGCTTCCCGGAAGCATCGTGGCTGGGCCAGTGTTATTCCTGTTGCTCCAGTCACTGAGACCTGAGTCAGCTGTGTCACACTCGCGTAACACTTCATATTTGTATTTGCAGTGCTGGCAAAGAGGAAATCAGGGAACCTACCCCCCCCCCTCCCCCACAAGATGTATAGTGTAATGCTTCTGCTTTCAGGCCACTTAACCAATGCAGTCAAAGCGACTTTAGGAACTTTTAATACCATATTTAAATTACTAACTGAAGTCAAATTTTATATTTTATTTTGATCCATAACATTATGAGATAATTCTTAAGTTATAATATGGATAATTCTATGAAAAGCTTTTTTGTTTAACAGAAATAAAGGCTGTTTGTTGACTGTAATAACAAAATAATCCTTTCAGTGGAGGTACATTTGGCCATAAGATAATTAGAAGGAGAAAAAAACATCCATTCCATGTGGTTCAAACGTATTTGCAGGGTAAGAGTCAGACCACCAGTCAACGTGATCCCACAACGTGAAAGTCATTTTCCCGTCTCAGCAGAAAGACACCAAAGGAGGGGGCACAGGGCTCCTCTCCCTGGATAATTAGGGTGAACAGGAGAAGGCAGATGTTTTGGCCGGAGATCCATGGAGCATCGTTACACTGCCAACTGCTCCACATGTAAGATGCTGAGATTATGCACATCATTATGCAAACATCTAACTAGTAATAGAGACAATGTAAAAAATACTCATTAGCTCTGAGGCTAGTACTGGTACCTCGCATCTCCAGGGCTGGGTTTGAACCTCACTGCCGTTCTGCATGTGTGTGCATGTTCTCCCTAAGTGGCACTGGCTTCCTCCTGCAGTTCAAAAACAGGTGAGATGGTGTCTCTGAAACGCCCATAGTGTTTGTGTGTTCTAATGCATTGGCCTTCCGGCCAGGTTGTTCCCCTGCCTCGCACCCTATGCCGTCGGGGATGATCTCCAGGCCCCCCGGGAAGCTGTAATGGATACGCACTTGGAAGATGGATGGATGACAGCAACAGTTCCTCCATATTTGTGAAATATGTATACGGCAAGTTCAAGGCAACAATTATTTGCCGATGTGCCACAAGGCAATGGGAGATATTTATTAAAAAAACATTCATACGCGCAATCATTCTGCTTCTTGGGGGATTTTCATTCCTGTGTGATTGTTGTGATGTGGGAATGGGGGGGGGGGGGGGCAGACCAAACAGTGCCTGCAGATTTATAAAATTAAAGAAAGATTGAAAACCTGGAACAACACAAACACAGAAATAAGTGCAC
>JAODJX010000035.1:2586483-2597959 GCA_026776945.1 Isichthys henryi | reverse complement strand
CCCCGCGCCCCCCCCCCCCCCCCCCCCCCCCCCCCCCCACCCCCCCCCCCCCCCCCCCCACGCGGGCGGGGGTTGGGCCAGGGGTTACAGGAGGCATGACAAAGAGCAGCAGGGAGACCAGAAAGGTCACCACTGACGCCAAATGGGCCGGCTTTGTGGAGCACTGCATCCATCTCACACCCGTAGGCGCTGCACCACCCATTATGAACACCCACTGCATCTCAGCAAAACAGGTAATTTTCTTAGAGGGCTGTTTTAAAGGCATCTCTCTGAGATGTAGTGATGATAGGGACTTAAAAACATCAATATTATCCAAGTCGTGTTGAGGATTAGGGTGTGGAATTGTGACCACTGTTGTACACTGACTGCTAGCCTATGTGGTAGAGAGTTAGAATATCTTTAAGGGGATTCCAGACATGCAATTATTCGGAAAAAAGATACTGGTTCTGAGGGCGAATGATAATGAATTATATGCTTAGAGAATTCCAAGCATCCAGCTGAAGGTTCTCACTCAATCCGTGTTGCTTCCCTCCATTATATCCTCTGTCTTTATTTGCATTTTATGAACTTATTATGACAATTGCAGGATAATTAGTAATCGTATGGATGTTTCAGTGACCTTAAACATGGATATAAGGACATCTAGGTGTGTTTTCCTGACCACAAAGCAAATTTGATTTGATATATTGATTTACTGATTTTAAATATAGAATAATGGAACGATAATAAAACGATAGGTGGAGACATACCGATCAAGGTTTTGTGTATATGAGTGACACACTTATCTCAGATGTGCTTACCAATCATATTTCACTGCCATCTGTAAAAAGAATGGAAGTAACTACTTTGTTCAAATATTAATGTGAACCAGAATAGAAATTTTAGCACATTAAGGAAAATCTATCAGCAACATAAATGACTTTTATGTCACTGGTACTATATTAAAATTACCTGAATGAAAAAGCAAAATTCAACATTCCACATGTATGCTACCTAAATCTGTGATCTGATGTACTTTCTCACAGCCTAAGCATAGCTTCATACACCAGTAGTGCTGACCAGACATATATAGTTTACTTCTTTTGAGAACTGTATTCACACTTTACAATCCTGAGAACAGTTGCTGACACGCTAAATCAGTGTTTCCCAGTCCAGTCCCTGGGGATCCACAGACAGTCCACGTTTCTGCCGGATTGGGAAACACTGTGACAAATGATACTCATACAGCCTATTCAGGACAGTTAGACTTATTCAGGATATGTGATATAAATTCAAAACGTCAAAAGCTGCAAAATAACAATAAACACTCAATAAACTGACAGAGTACAGAGTAGTTTTGTGGTGTGAAGAGTTAGGAGAATGGGTGAAGAATCCGATTGACTTGAACAGCTCAGTGAATTGAAAACAAAGCCCAGTAGGAACACGTGAAAAAAAATCAGGATCTTCAGAGGTGAAGCTGTGACGTTAACCGGGTTTCACTGGTACTCTGGACCACAGTTTGGGAACGCTGGAGCCAAAAGGGGTGCACTGGCCATGCAGGGGACGAAGTTCATGTATGTCATGTTTACTACCAGGCAAGTGAGATTGTGAGAACGAGGTTCTTGAAGTTGCCGCATTTCCAGCTTTACTTTTCCCGATTCCCACATGGAATTTTGGAGATTGACGGCTTGACATTAAAAATCACTGTAGCCTAGGCACTAAGTAAATAGAGAAAAGACAGATATCAGAAATCCAGATCCGACATCCAGCCCGGCACTTCCATCACACCCAGCTTAGTGCTCCCACACTGTGCTTCACCTGATTATCGAGATGACCTGTTTCTAATTAATCAACACATACTGTATAGAGACCCATTTCCTCCCCTTAAAACCTTGGTGCAGTACTGTGTGTTCATCCATTACTGAGCCTTTTCTGTTTTGCCTGACTGCCTGTTCTCTGACCTGTTTCTGCTAACGGATTCTAATTTTGAATTTTGTTTCGAACGCTGTTTTGCCCACCTGTTTTCTCGGCGGTTTCTTTTATCAACTCTGCCTTTGTATGTTGACTTAAACTCTATTGGCCTTCGCCTTTCCGACCTCTTTGTCCTAGATTCTGGACTATGATTGTGGGTTGCTTTACTTTACTCCACAATCGGATCATTGTGGCAACTGAGCATGTTTGCGGTTCGACTTTCAACTAAACTGCTGCTACCTGGATTGTACACTCGTCTTGTCCTTTACCAGCTATTTATGTCCCACAAAATGGTCCATATCCCCCCTTAGCTGTGCATAGTCATATTCATGGTACATAGCCATTAACATAAGAACATAAGAAATTTACAACCGAGAGGAGGCCATTGGGCCCATCTGGGGAGAACGTAACTAATAGCTCAGAGTTGATTTAAAGGAACGCAGGGTTTTAGCTTGCGCTACACTAGCAGGAAGACTATTCCACGCTCTAACTACACGATGTGTAACGAAGTGCTTTCTCAAATTCAATTTAAAAGTTTCTCCCGCTTAGGCTCCGGACCCCCGCGACCCAATAGATCCAGGTTCGAGTCTGCAGTTTGCATGTTCTCCGCATGTCGTCATTGGGTTTCCTCTGGGTACTCTGGTCTCCCCCACAGTCCAAAGATATGCTGAGGCTAATTAGACTTGCTGAATTGCCCGTAGGTGTGCACGTGTGACTGAATGGTGTGTGAGTGTGCCCTGTGATGGGCTGGCCCCCCGTCCTGGGTTGTTTCCTGCCTCGTGCCCACTTCCGGGATAGGCTCGGGACCCCCCGTGACCCAGTAGGATAAGCGGTTTGGAAAATGGATGGATGGATGGATGGATGGATATTCTCCCGCTAATTTCCACCTATGGCCACGAGTTCTAGTATTTAAGCTAATTAATAAACCAGCATCTTCCCTTAGTTCAAAAAAGTTTCCTTTAATCCACTGTTTGGTTCCCAGTGCTTAACACTGCACCTCTGACATTGACACATAGCAGGAAATGCTCTACATTCTCCTTCATCTATCTGGAATCTTCCAACCGCAGCAGAGATCAGACATGACAAGTAGCCACATCCTGTACCTCCGCCTGGCCTGCTGGGATAACAACCTGCCCCCCAGCAAGGCAAAGTAATATGTAGGCTTTCTTAGACTCCAGAAGGTGATATCATCACGATGGGGGTTTCAAATAGGTCCGGTTTTGACACAGTCCTTCTACAACACAGTGATCAGCACCTCTAGCTTCTCTATGAAGTTACAACAAGATGGAAGAGCGTGAAAAACAAATGAACACTTCCTGGCTTTGTAATGCAACATCAGTATATAAAATATCCTGACATTAACAGCACCAAGATATTGTTCGAATCAAAGCCAAACTGCATATATAATTCTGCTAAATAGAACTCACAGCAACCCTACAAACAACTGCTAGAAGAATTAGAGAAAAGTTATAACTGACACCTAACATTATGTCTGTGAGATTATAAGATGCCAAAAGAGCTAGATAGAAAATTCCATTCACGATCTTACTTTAAAAATGTACATCGTATCAGCCTTGTTTTAACCAAAATGACACAGATGAAAATAGTGCCACATATATTTCGAGTAAATAGTGATAAAACATATATTCTTACACAAGTTGGAAGGTGCAAAGTCAACGTCATCTGCCCTTGGTGTGAATTTATGTAAGTGAGCTGCGTAAGGATGAGAGAGAATCATACTATCTATCACTGTAATGAATGCTGTCTTCCTTGCTGACTGAACTCTGACAACTAATTTCATTCACCACTGATGCCTTAAATTACCATGATTGACAAGTAGAACAATAGGTTTTTTGTCACTGCTTATAACATATTCAATGAAAAAGGAAAGAGTTACCCCAGTAAGTCTGATTTGAATGTTAACACAACTCACAGACAGTTTATTCACCATGTGCCCGCAAAGCACTGAAAAGGAATGCATGGCGGAGAAAATACGGTAAGTTAACCAAAACTAGATTCCCTTATTTAGAATAAACTAACAATTGCTCTGTATCATCAAAGGTGCTCATACCTGCAATAAAGTTCCATTTCCTGAGAAGCTTACAAAGAGACAGGTCACAGGTGGTCATTTACTTCTTAGACTTAACTGTGGGATGACAGATATTTTGCCCTTAATAGTAAGACCATGAGATTCAAGGATTTGATAAATGCTGCATAAGCTGCCACCTTGTTTAATGCATAAGATTCATATAAGATTAATGCATAGGCTAGCGTATAAGTTATTAGGCCTATTCTAAAAGGGAGTCACTTAATCATATTTGACATTACAGGTAAGTACAGTGAGTACTTTACTTAAAATGTACTGCTCTTAACAGCTGAGTACGTCTTTGCTTGTTGCCCTGATGTCTTCTTACACGCACGTTTGTTTGCCTGAATGTCATGCAAAACCACTTGCCTCCCTGTATGAATCAACGCAGCTGCAGGGCCTGCAAGCATCTGGGCTTCAGTCTCATTTTTCCTATGCAGTGAGGATAGCGGAAGTGATACATCTAGGGCTTCCACTGGCTCATAAATCTCAGGAATGAGTAAGAAAAACGAGGTAGTAAGAAAAGCAGGTAATGAGAGGGACTGGAGAAGGTAGCAGCAGAAATGTGCTTCAAAATGACATGTGGTGTTCAGGTTCATCAATTAAAACAACAGAGCCACAGACAGTCAAGAGCTACCAACATCTTTTTCACATTGTCCACTATAGTAAAGGGGAGTGAGGAGTTTTGTCTGGAATGGTGGTGCAGTGGTTAGCACTGTTGCCTCACACCTGTGGGCTCAGGGTTTGAGTCTCTGCATTGGCTCTGTGTGTGTGGAGTTTGCATGTTCTGCCTGTGTCATCGGGGGGTTTCCTCTGAGTACTCCCCCCACAGTCTAAAAACATGCTGGACTTGCTAAATTGCCCATTGGTGTGAGTGTGCCCTGCGACGAGTAGGTTCCCGGCCTTGTGACCATAGCCTCTGGGATAGGCTTCAGTTCCCACCCTCCATAACCCTGAAGCAGTTTCAGAAAATGAATGGGCAATAGCTTTTCTTTGGTGGACATCAAATTACCTCTCAAGCAACCTCAAAGGCAACCTTCAGACGTTTCCAACTGTGATGCTCAAAGTGTCAGAAAAAGCTGTCGGGCCGAGGACCCTCTGCCAACAGTGATTTATTTGCAAAATACTTCGAACTTGATCTCCTTCAGTGGTTCACCAACAAATAAGACAAACCAAAACAGTGCATTCTGGGTAAAACACTGGACATCCTGATTTTGCCAAGTTTGATGTGCCCTTGGGTTAATGTGTAAGAGGCTTGCGTTTCACTTTTTTGACCAATCACGGTCATCAACGTATGACATCACCACATTATTTAAAACCAGTGTTAAGTGGCAAGACGCACAGATTTGTAAAGTACCTGTTTTACTGTGTATGCCTTTTGTCAAGAAACCTTTCATAGATACAAAACACAGAAATACACTTACATGCAAAGACTGTATGTAGCAATGTAAAGGAGCCTAACTTCGCCCCGGCTGTTTGTGATCGAGGCGGTCTATTCGCTGCCAAATCCCTGGCTCCGCCAATCAGCACCTGCCTCTCGTTTCAGCCCTCGTGTGGATGATCCCAGGTGCCTCTCGTCTGCTCCTCATCTGTGGTGTTTAATATAGTGTATCCTCGTCCTGTGCTCCCCCTCTGGTTTCCCCCCTGCGCTCCCAGCCTAGTTTTGACCCCTCACGTTATGTTTCCTTTTGCCTTTAGCGTTGTGCTTTTGTTGGAATTAAGTCCCTTCCTCCTTCGCCTCCCTCCCTCCTTCCCGAATCGTGATTTAGCCTGCTGAGACACACACCGCCTCAGGCCGGACAGCTGGATGGCCAGAAGCCTTGAGTTAGAAAATGAGTAAAAAAAAAAACAGACAAATGTGGTGAGGTTGTAGAATGAAGACTGTGTTTGATAAAAGAAGTGATACGCAGGCCCAACCCTTGTTGACCCAGCAACATGTTGAACTTGGCAAAATCAGGACGTGCGTAAAATATTTGTCAATCCTCTCTTCAGCCACCTATGTAATGATCTGTTAGCCACAGTTGTCTTTGCCTGCTGCTGTTCTATAAAAAAGAAAAAGATTTACAGGGACCACTGCAGGGTATGGTCTCACTCCTGCTACCCTTCCCAGGTGCAGTGCCCTTGTTTCAGGTGTCTGAGCTTCAGGCAAGACTGAGGTCTCTGCATGCTTATCTGTCACACAGATATATGACTTTCTGCAAGTTATTGTAATGTAAATACTGCTGCATAAAACTGCTGCATATTCATTAGCAAATGATTTGGTATCTTGATCTAATACATCACAAAAGTAAAGTGTCCAGTAAAGTAAAATGTAACACGGCATGCAGCTCATGCATTGGTCAGAGGTAGGCTGGTCGGAAAAATTTTATACTTTATTAACTAAAGAAAATACATACAGGGGAAAATTAATGGCATGGACAAGAGTAAACAAGCACCCTGAGGCAGACTGCTGCCTGCGGAGAACAGCAGGCATTTTGCCCAAAGCAGGCCTCTTGTTGAAGGAGGATGCTGCCTGCAGAGAACAGCAGGCCTTTTGCCCAAAGCAGGCCTCTTGTTGAAGGAGGATGCTGCCTGCGGAGAACAGCAGGCCTTTTGCCCAAAGCAGATGGAGGATGGAGGATGTTGATGGAGGATGAAGCCACTTAGTGTTGATGAGTCTCGGGCCGCTGACAGTCAGAAGGTTCCCATCTCAAAGCGTACAGGATGGAGCCAGATGTGAAGAGAAGAACGGAAACTTAGCAAAGGGTTTGAAAGAGACGAAAGTAGAGAAAAGGGGGGGGGGGTGTCCAGTCAGTGTCATCAGGGCTGCTTACACTACTCCTGTTATATCAGGGAAGCCATCGGAGAGCTTTTGGGAACTTCAACCAAACCAACTTGAAGACTTCTACCAACACAAACAAAGCCTTGCCTACCACACCTACCTCGGCCTGTCTGACCGCATCTCTGTATCACTAATGCCGGCATACATTCTGCTGCTCAAACAGGTCAAAGCAGTCCAGCGACAGATTGCAATTTAGCCAGAAGGAAATGTCTCAATCCTTCAGGACAGGTTTGATTGAATGGACTGGAACATTTGGCAGGGGGCTGAAACCTATGGCCACCATATTAACCAGGAGCAGTATGCAGCATCTGTTCCAACATCTGCTTCGAGGAACATCACTACCTGAGCCGACCAAAAATTGTTGACTTGGATGTTGGCAGAGGTATGTTTGCAGCTGGAATGTCATCATGCTGCTTTAAGATCGGGAGACAAGGGAATCCTTCAGAAAGCAACAGCAAACCAGTCTCACAGGATCTGAGCAACAGTGCGCATCTGAGTAACAACGCACTTTCTGTATGAGCAAAGACTTCACAAAAACAGAAACTCACTATTTCCTGATCATCAAAGATTACAAAACCATAGTGGACATGCCTGTAACAGCAACACCTACCTCTCAGATGCACTGAATGCCTTCTACACACAGTTTCATGCACTGAACAACAAGCCTGTAAAGTAGACCATCCCCTTTGCTGAGGAAAATATACTGTGTTTATTCGTAGCTGATGTAAGAATTATGTGAAGAGTCCATCCACTCAAAACTGCAGGTCCAGAAAACATACCTGTCAGTCCCAATTTTCACAACCAGTCCACTAATCATGCGATATCCCCAGCACCTGGACAGGACAGAGTTTGATGATAGATGCTGCTCATCAAAATGCATACAGCATCCAAAAGCATCATCTCCCAGTAGCTGATAGGGAAGCTGAAACTGCTGGGATTGAACACGTCCCTGTGCAATTGAACCCTGCACTTTCTGATTGAGGGACCTCAAACCGGCATGAGCAGCATCTCTGGCAGTACCACGCTCAGCACTGTGTGCTCTGCCCACTACTGTTTACTCTGCTGAAGTATGACTATTTTGCAAAGTACAGCAGAAATGGCATCGCCAGGTTTGCTGATGACATGACAGTGGCAGATCTCATCAGCAACAGTGATGACTCAGTGTACATACTGAAGGTGGAGTGGCTCGTAGACTGGTGCAAGTTCAGCAATCTCTCTCTCAACATGAACAAAACAAAAGAGACGATTGTTGACTTCAGGAACTCCAGTGTTTTCTACTCCCCGCTGCACATCGAGGGATCTGTGATAGAGAGAGTCAAGAGCACCAGATTACTCAGGGTGCACTTATCAGAAGACCTCACCAGGACCATCCATGCCTCCACTCTAGCCAAAAAGGCATCTCTGTTGACCTTAAATGATCACAATATGCTCCACCTCTGAGTGCAACTAAGGCGACCAGCCGGAACACCAATTTCAGAAACATTGTATTCACTATAAATAGCTTGAGAATTGGAGCAGAAGTGAACTGGCTTATGAGCTCCTCAAACACCTTCTGAGCCTGTGGATTGCAGGTTATTATTCAAAGCACCTCCTTGAGTAGACTGGCGAAAAAGTGCTACAATGGAGATAAGCCAGCAAATACCACAACAGAAGAAGAAATTCTGTACCTCGCTTACTAAGGTAGAGTTGGCCAGTCCAGGACAGCCTTGACCTTTTTGGGCAAGATCTCCACTCCTTACAGTAAGAGTACCTACCTTAGAAAATACTCGTAGATCAACTTAATGTAGTTCTCACACTTTGAGGTTCGCACAGAGATGGCTCTGCAATAGCCAAGCAAGCACTTCCATGTGTTTTAGATGCTGGGTCTCATCTGGCAAAGACAGTTAACATATTAACTAAATTGACTAAATGTCATACTCGAGTCAATGCTCATAGTGACAAATATTGGGGTTGAATTTGGTTTTCCATTCATCGCCTTCCTACATGTAGAAGAGCTTAAATGCTGTCAGGGTTGGTCCTTGTCTTATGTCTGTCGATTTCCTGTTTGGCCAGCTGGTGCCCCTGTCTATCCCAGACTGTGTTCTTCTAGTTCCCCTTCAGTTAGCACCCTAATGTGTTTCCCTGCTCCCTGGGCCGCCGAGTGACTGACTAGGCTGAGTGTGGGTTTGCCCCTGGTGTTGATTTGGTTCATTATTTCTGCATCGGTTGATTTGTACCTTTGTTTTATTTATCTGAACTTGTGTCTAGTCTTGTAGAAATGTTCTGTGCTCTTGATTCTAGAAGCCATGGGAAGGAGAAATGGTGATACCCAGGCTCCCTGCAAACAGAGACCCTATTCTAGATGGTGTGTGTGTGTTGTTCCACCAAGACAATTAGGCAGCCCATCAAAAATTCTGAAAAAAGAGATGGATACAGCAAAGCATTAAAATTATTTTTTGGCCCTCTCTAATGGTGTTCCATCTTGGAAATGGCACGGACATTCTCCATCAACACCACACTGCATTTAGATGCCGCAAAGTCACATCCCCAGCGTTACATTTCTCCCAGTCTGAGGTGCTCTGTGCATGTCATCGTCACCTGATGTTCTACGTAGATAAAAGGCAACGTGAAATTATAACAAATCCATCTTTTATGCAGTTACGTTTCAAGCAGCTTTTTAAGAAAATTTCAGTCCCTAGCAACCAGATCACTGATTCCTGGTTACACAGACTGGGATACAGAGCAATTAGCAAAGCCATCCATTCTGGGGACCTTCTTAAATATCCTGAGTTACCCTTGATAAAAGATCACTGCGATTTTTTTATTTCCCATTGATTTTGCATTGCTTTACATGTAGGCATTACACTCATTTACGTTCCCGGCTTATTACGGTGGAAAGTCATTCAGCTGGAGTGCATGTTATTTATGAAATCGGCATCACGTCACCACTTATTGCATGAAGTGGCTTAAACCGCAGTCTGCAGCCTTTTGTACACGGAGCGGCTCATTATCTTGTCATACTGCTCAGATGATGAATGTAAATTATATATTTGGCTGGTCGCCAGCGGTGACTCTATTGGGTCGGCAATGAGATAAGGATGGGGGTTAGGTCTGTTGTGGATAGGCCTGAAATAGGCCGTAATTCCATTTTTTTTTTTTTTTTTTGCAAGTGAACTGCCTGTGTTTCTTTGAATCCCAGAGGGTTTTTCGTGGCTCCAGTATTCATTCGTATTTTCTGCGCTGGTATTATGCACAAAAGGATATTTTGTTCTTATATTTTGTTTTAATACAGCAATAAAGAGAAGGTTTCCTGCATGTTATTATCCTGTATTCATCACAATATCACAATGTATTTATTGTGCCAATAAAGCATCCGTTAAGAAAATTTAAAAATACAAGTTTCTATTAGAGCTCACGTAATTCGTATGGAAATTTGTCCTTGAAGTCAAATAGCACCACAATGCCCAGGGATACTCAAAGCATGGAAAAAACCCTCCAAGAAGCTGATCGGTATCTTTACATTTTCTATTGGGTAGATGCTTGACTGACCATAACAGTGGTTTTCCACTCTTGCAACAATTCCTTTTGATGCTGCTGTCCTCAAATTTGTGCAATTGGGGGAATTGACCTGCAGAAATAAGTGTGCGGCATGTGAACAACTGGCATCCGGTCCTGGGGGGCGCCTCCTGCCTTGTGCGCTAGGTTCCTAGTCCCTCTCTGAAACTGACCAGATTAAGTGGTAGGAAGAGGAATCGATAAATTAGAAAGATTATCTTGGGACTGAGACTTATTATAAAGCACATTATAAGTAGTAGACTCTTCACTCCACTGATTCTTCATTGAAATTTTCATTTCCTCCCTATTTTAACCCCAATTAAGTTCTCAAATCTGTCACAGACTTGACAGTAAGAAATACCTTTCACACCATCTGGTTCCGACTAAAGCAAGATATGTTGATGTCCAATGGCTTCTCTTTAAAATGCTTCCTTTGTGCACCCAGTCTTTTCCAAAGCTGTAACAGAACAATTCCAGTTACATTTTGTGACTATGTTTTGCTGATGCATACTCATAATTTTCATTGTACTGTAGAATTCCAGCATTTACATTTATTTATTTCAAAGACAGCATCTTTCCTTTCATTATCTGTGATTGGCATTTTCTGATTCATTTTTCATGATTTAATTGAGGCAGTGAAATAAATAAAGTCTTAAAGCAATCTAACAGGATTACACTGATTACACCATTTATACAAATTGTACATTTGCCTAAAAAAACATCAAGGTACATGTCAGACTACTTTCCGTATTTTACCGAGCCAGTGTAGGCAATGTCATCTAGGCGATTTCCCTGACATTTAGTGACTTCCACCTGCACCCTAATATCCAAGATTATAAATTATACACACGGGAGTTTATACTACAAATTGGAGGACAAATATGTTAAATTGTAGGTCCTAAAACTTTCAAGTCTTTTCAGTTCGAAATTTCCATCCATCCATCCATTTTCCAAACCACTTCTCCTACTGGGTCGCGGGGGGTCAGGAGCCTATCCCGGAAGCAATGAGCATGAGGCAGGGAACAACCCTGGATGGGGGGCCAGCCCATCGCAGGGCACACTCACACACCATACACTCACACATG
>JAODJX010000035.1:2574861-2586383 GCA_026776945.1 Isichthys henryi | reverse complement strand
GGGAAACCGGAGGAAACCCCACAACGACATGGGGAGAACATGCAAACTCCGCACACATGTGACCCAGGCGGAGACTCAAACCCGGGTCCCAGAAGTGTGAGACAACAGTGCTAATCACTGCACCATCATGCCGCCCCAGTTCGAAACTTATGGTGTGAAATTTCAGCACTTTATCTGTATTGGATTTACCGGTCTATGTCTGCCTGAGTGACTGGGAACTGCTCGTAACACTGTGTTCAGGTCAGAAGAGCCAAAGAATCTCACATCCTGTTCTACTTCGAAACTCAAGAACAACACTGGCAGTGTTATTAAGTCACGCGTATTGGATTGTTCATTTTGGTTATGACTTCTATTCTTTTGTCCTGAATAAGAATATGTGACACTGATACTATAACTTATATCAACATCCTGGCATTTATATTGGCTCTGCCTGTATAAGCCATTACTTTTGTGCATTGAATAAGTTTGACGTAGGGTAGTTTTTATAGGATAAGCCACGTTAATTATTATTTATTCCTGTCAACATCATTATTACAAGCAGTAATTACAGGGTAATTTAACCCCAAACCGATTGACAAAGCCTTTGTTTAATGCCTTCCCTGCACAGGATTAACCCTGTAAATGTTAAATTATGTTCGCTGCAAGTCTATTATTCACTAAGTTGATGTTGATGAAAGGTATAAAATGCTCACTATTTAGGGATTGAATTCTGATGTTGAGTGTCTCAAAATGCTTGCTTCTATACAAATTCTACAAATACAAGTTAACACTGGGGAGGCATTGCAGTGATTTTTTTTCTCAGTATTTGAATGCATGTATTATAATGGAATTATTTTGCCTGAATGGGTCATTTATCAAAAATTTACCAAAAATGTAAACTTTATCATATGATGTAAAGCAGGAAATTGCCAAAACCAAGAACAGAATGTATAATAAGATCTAATTAAACTATCCCATATTTATGGAAAGACTTCGAGGCCTTTTGTGGAAATAATCAAAAGGAACATGGTAAGCTGTGAGCCTGGTTTGCATCACATCAAACACAGCACCTCCAAAACTCAAATTAAAGCAATTACTAAATAAGCCACTTTGAAAGGAGACAATATTGGGGCTGTTCCCATCGTCACTAAAATTATCTGCGGGTAATTGCAGTGGAAGTGGCTTGGTTCAAAAATACTTACCAGTGAGGGTATTTTTGGTCAGGGCTTGGCCCAGTGTGCTATCAGCCTCGTACAACTGTCTGCGTGCTTTGTGGCTTGTCCCCCATGGGGTCAGTTCGGTCAGGGTTGAACGCTGTTTGCTATTAGAGATATATTAATCACCGGGCCTCGTGGAAGAAAACATGTTTTTGAGACGGGAGCCAAGAAATGGCTCCCAGAGCAGGACATTAAAAATAAAATGCCCCCCCAGGCTTAAACATGCCCGCAGGATTGATTCGTCCTGCTTTCAGAACAATCTGATCCACACAGAGAGGCTCTTTTATTTCAGCCTTGAGTCTATCAATGCAATCTGGGATGTTCCAATGAGCAAAGCTAGATTAACAATAGATTCCACTTAAAAAAAAGAAACTAGTAAATTGTACAAGGTGGTTCATTTTTACAACATTTCCATCACGTCCCCTACCCCACCTTTGGTATTAGATGTAATATTTAATATTAGGTGTAATATTTGATATTAGCACTCAAAGCACACCGAGAATTTCATTTTAAGATGAAATTTTACATTTCATTGTAACAATATAAACAATATGGAGGTGCAGGTCACAGTTAATGATCAAACACGAGTGGGTGGGGTCCCATCGTCTACAAGCAGAATTGTTATATTTACTTAAATAAAAGTATATGAAAGAAAACCTTCCAAAACCCGGGCATCCAGCTCCTGCAAATAGAAAAGTTTATCATTTTATATTTGCCAGATTTATTTTCTTTGTGTTTGTGTGTGTAATTGTTTGCTGTTCGGGCAAGACAAACAGAGAATACAAAAATTCATGTACTGTGGTGTTGTCATTATATCCAGCGATGATGCCCATATCCAGCCTTTGCATCATAAAACACAGAACCCTTTCTTCCCCCTGCTAAATTAATACCGAAGCCCTTAATTTTTCTTTATTAATAGTTACATCTCTAGATCGTTACATTTCATCATTTACAAAAGGGTGACGTCACATCTCTAATTACATGCAGGGTCTCATGTTACTTTTGACATTATAACTTATTAGATATATTAATAACTAATGACACATCAGGAAACTAGATAAGTAGCCGTGTGGACCCTTTGATCAATGGTAATGATGGAAAAGCACAGTAAATTTAATCAGTTCAGTATAGTTCTAAGTAATGATTTAATTTTGTACAAATGACCTCCTCAGTCAAGTTAATATAATGCAGTCTAATCTCAGATGGTGACGCAATTTTGAATAAAAATAATCTGATTTCCATATACACAGTATGTATTAAATGTATATTTAAAATGAAATATGTTCCTAATGTACAAACAATAAAAAACGTACACTTTACCCTCTACAGTAGTGAAAGAAATTTTGTGAACCCACTAGAATTATTTTCATTCCTTAACTAATTTTGGAAGTTGAAATCCAATGAACTGGAAGTGTAATGTAGGATAATAATAGATAGTTACAGAGTTTGGGAGTCCCATTTATAAAAATAAAAAAACAGAATTTTTTGCATATTTTTGAGTGAAGAAATGACTACCTTGACACTGTACATGGTGTGTAGGAGATCGCACTCATTCGCCGTTCTTTGATCGGTGGCATCTGATAAGGAGCAGATGTATTACAGAGATGTCAGAACAGAGAATGGATAACCTACGGTTGGCTGGAAACCTCTGTTTTCCTGTCCGCTTGTTGGATGTCCTTTGTTACTGATGAGAACGGCAGGTATCACGTCTAAAATTAGCTGTCCAACATAGCGGAATTTCACTTCTCAATCATCTGCAAAACACGCACAGCGCCTAAAATCCACGCAAGGAAAAGCAGCGCTGTGGGCATGGAAACAAGGCTTTATAAATCAGATTTTTAAAAAAACAAAGTAAAACCAATCTGCGTGAACAGGAAGTGGACCAAAGTGCGTTTTCTGCACACAGTTACTTTTGGTGACGAATCGCTGATGTTTTTAAAACCGAATAGGGTGCAGATGGGCCTTAAAAGCTAAATCACATTCAGCTGAGGTCTAAGACATGATTTCTGTCCATATGTCCCACCTGACGGAGGGAGCAGACCGTGTCTGGACATGGACCGGATGAGGCAGAGGTTAGGAACCTATGTGTCCTGTATTCTCCTGAATCTTTGGCAGCTCTGCGTCTGTCGGATCGACCGCGAGGCACTGAATTCTGAAGATCCGGATCTTTTTCTCGCGTTCTCTCATCTACCACATTTGTGGCAGAAGCCCCCACTGTGACTCTGCAGCCTCCCACTCTATCCAATTACGTTGAATTATGTTCCAAACACCATGCGGACATATTTCTTAATGTTACATCTATGGTGACACCTCTGACATTGATATTGCATCAGGTTCTGTTATGATGACATGTTTGCCATGTGTGTTCTGTTGCCTGTCCAATTGCAGGGAATCCCTCTGAGACGCCGTTTCCATGAGCTATTAACTTGCCCTCGTACCTTTTCCCTTGTTTACCTTTGCTGACAATAGCAAAAGCTTTAGTCCCTCTGGAAAGATTCTGGAAGATGAACATTCTTCTCACTGAAACACCAAAATGTCCTTCCTTGTCACCTGCCTCTTCCCACCAGTTCGCTCCTCCATGACCTCCAGAAGAAATATTTCTGTGTTACTGCCAGTCTGCGTAGCAAATACCCCTCTACCCATTAAACACCAAGCTAGTGCATCTGTCAACACAGAATCTCAGCATTTAACATTTCACACGCATCTTAATTTATGGAATAATTGATTTTTACTTGGTCTTTACATTTATAATTAAAATGAAAGGGTTGATGACAGGTCACAGAAAACCAAGCTAAATGTTAAGAATTTTTACTAGAGTCGAAGGAATCTGCATTCAGAATCTGCCAGAGGTGGAAAGTTCAGGTCCACAGAGTAAAAGTCCAGACCAAGATTTTCTGTCAACCAACCAGTTCAGTACAAACAGTTACAGTCACAGAGGACTCAGTTGGTTGATTGAAACAAAATCTTGGTCTGGATTTGTACTTTCTGAACCTGAACTTTCCACCTCTGGACTCTGTTCTTATTCTCCTTCATCTCTACATTTCTTTCTGATGATAACGTGCCTAACTTCTGCAGATGTCAGGAGTCCCACCTTACACCCATCCTGAGTTAAGCAGCCCCTCCCCTTGCTAAATTCTCTGCCCCCCGACTCTCACCTGAGAATCACTCGCCCGCTGCTGTGTCATGTCCCTCAAAGAGGGAAAATCGCTCCTCTCTCACATACAGGTGGCCTCTGCCTTGTCATTCCTCAGACGCGATAAACCTTAGCCACATTACAGCACTCTCCACATTTTCTTAATTCAGTGTTTTTTGTTCTCCCCAGAGAAACAGCACATTTGTTGTTCCTAGACAGCTTCATTTTAGAATGCAAAAGTTCTCTGTCAGTTGTGCACAGGGTGCAAATTTTCCTCTGGCTGGCCTTCCAACACTTTCTTTTCTTTCGACAGTTTTCATCCTCTTCCAGTATATATCACCTAACCTTTCCTCTTCCCACTCTTCTTTTTCTTATCTTCCCCCCCCCCCCATATTTCTGGGATTAGAAGGGTCACCTGCTTAACAGAATGCACCAGCATTCAGTGCATTGTACTGTACGGCAGTTTCACAGATAATGTCACCCATCTCTCCCCTTTTATGTGAATTTTGGCGTCTCTAGATCTGCCAAACTTTAGATCCCGATTCTTTGTTAGTTTACCTGAAATATGGAAAATGTAACATTATTTCAGGCATCAGCCTTTTTAATGTCGTGTAAATGTAACATTATTATAGTCGGCGTACTGTAATGCTGGCTTATTTTTAGATAATGGAAGAAGTAGAATACAAAGACCTTATTTATTCCGATTTGGTATTTTGACAGTTGATATTGCAAAATTTTGGTCTTACATTATGTTCCTTATGTTTGGATGCTGATATGGAAATAAATATAAATCATAAGAATACCTTTCAAATGGTTTGAACTGTAGGTTTATTGTTAGCAAGTAAAAAAAACATTTTGATACCAGTGTGTAAGACGGGGGAGGGAATTTACCACCCAAATGGGGGTGGGGTTACAGTAAATCAGCTCACAAACCCCTTTTCCTTTGTAATCCCTGATGAATTGTATAAATTTTATGTATTTCCTCTTACTAGGGGGAATCTGATGTTCAGAGCACTTGTGTCCCATAAACTGGATCTAATTACCCCTCCATGAGCCCCAAAGTCAGCCCAGGCTTCCGCAGCCCCCCCGCCACCCATTTCCTCCCCACCATGTAGCAACCCTCATTACCTGAAACAGAGGCCTCATCCCTTGCCACTGGAGTACCTGCCCACCCCGCAGACTGACCTTCAGTCGCTCTCCTCACCCAGCAGACTCAGCACCTGGATGTGGACATGGATGCCTGGCAGGCCGATCGCGGAAAGGCGAAGTGAGCTTACGGCGGTAAGCTCCTTACACCTCAAAGAGAGTGCTGGCGCGCTGTTGGCTCTTATGGATGTCGTGAGCAATGAGCTGGGGCTGGAAATACCTAAAAGTAGGAAACGGGTTAAGGTTCCCTGTGGGGCACCACTGACCCTGGATCAGCTAATTCAGGTTGAGGCGAAGCAGCAGAAGTTTTTGGATGATTTTTCTCCCTCCCCTACGCAGCTGCATCAATCTCATGGGACACCGCATGCAGACCCTGCTGGCAGTGGTGGTTAGGTCCTGCCTGTAATCACCTGCTTGAACAGGGAAAAAAAATGTATTCTCAGCAAATGTGTAAAAATGCTAGGCACTGGTGTAATTCAGGAGCGACTAATGGGGCCCATTTTGCTGGCTCCCAGATGCAGTGGATCTGTTCCCTTCTCCGTTGACTATAAGGTGAGCCCCTAATCCATGTCAGGGGACACACCATGAGCTACTCCAGGTTTTACAAGCTTAAATAACACTCAGTCTTAATGTAATTAAGCTATATGAACACAGGCAATATTTGCTATATGAAGTAAAGTTTTTGAAAGGTTTTATTCCCAAAATATATCAATATACCGCTGATGACTTATTCTCATAATAAACATAAAATGTATAACTAAATACAGTTAATCGCTTTATCTATTCATGAATCCTTCATCACATATTCATGAAATTTGTTCAAATTCATATTGTAACCTAAAATATGCGGAAGAAAAACACATAATAAGCCTGCAAATGTGGGACAGCTTGCATGTTTATACAGAGATGTCTCAGAGTGTGTGGTTCTCATTAAATCAACAATAGCACTTGTTTAGGAACTGTTGTATGAGAGGCTACATTCCAGCCCTAATGAGAAGCAAGGCTTTGACTGTCAGATCTGAAGCTTTGCTAATGCTGGTGTGAATCGTGAATCCAGACGAGGCCACAAGCTATAGAGTAAGAGTCATAGAAACTGCAGACCCTAAAATAAAGTATAATGGATAGTCATAGTTAAATATTATACAGGCATAAATATGGACAAGATATTATTCTTCATGTCAGAGAGGAAGAGCTAATGATGATCTGTATATATGTATTGTCTGTGCTGATGAGTGTGATAGTAGGTGATACATCGGTAGGTGAAATTGACATGAGAGCATTGAAACTACAGGACCACGTCTGCTGCAGCTCTGCCTTTTGCAGTGACTGACATCACAACTTAAATCAGGCATCTTCAGAAGAGACCTGGAAACGCTGCCAATATCACCAGGGCTTGACTGCATTTGACCCAAGATGAAATGGATCTGTAAACGTGATACAAATGAGCTATGACCAGAGAATCCAGCTGTTCTGTTGAAGTCCTATTTAACCACCGCGCAGAGGGATACCAAATGATCAATACTTACAGCATCCCCACTTAAGCATTAAATAAATTCAAACTATGAGTGACAAACTACAGTAAAGTCACGTTGCCATTATGAGCAATATAGCTAAGGACAATGGGGCTACCATCAGAACAGTTATCAGTGCTGATATAAAGCAGACCGATGGGGAGATAGATCTCTGCACTGATCCCCTGTTTGCTCAGTTTTTACCAGACAGCCTTTGTGCTTTTGTAGTTCTATTCATCCAAGCGGAGCTAGCTGGTCACCGAGAGGAGTGGCCATGTCAGTCAATAATCTGAAACTCCAGCCCTAAACTTCTACTCTGCCTTCTGCTGGCTTCATTTGATGACAGGTTTATGCAGTTACTGTAGGTAAAGAATTCTACAATGTTTTTTATGCTGGTGCTTGTAATTTATATATGAAAGTATCCATTGAATTATGTCCGGGTTACATTCTGGAAGTGAGGACATCAGTCAGTCTGGGTGTATCTCCATCATTATAGGGCAGTACTCAAATATGCTATGAACTTAAGATACAATATAACACACATTTAACTTATTGTTTGTAGTGGCAGCACAATCGGCTTGTACACACATGTACATGTAGAATACAAGGGTTTGGATGTCTCTCGATGAACTTTCATAACTTTGTTATGATCTCGGATGTAAGTGCGATTGGATATTACTTGATAGGATGTAATATAATATAATTTTCATTTAATTTATGCATCGTGGGCAGCACGGTCCTGACACTTCCAGAATTGCAGCTTCAGTTCCTTCCCGGTCTTTGGCAGTGTGGGGCTTGCATGTTCTCCCTGCGTCTCTGCTCCTTTCCTCCTCATACTCCAGCTTCCTCCCACAGTGCAAAGATCTGCATAGGTCAATTTTCATGTTTATTCTCAGTTGAGTTTATCAGTTTGTGTCTTGTGTTTGCAGGTATAAGCCCTAAGCTCACTGTGTCCCTGCACTGCATAAGCACTTATCAAAAATAGATTGAAAACATTCTGCCACTATTGTAAATTTCGGTTAAAAAAAAATAAAAAATACATTTTTGGTCAGTCCAACTACCAGTCTCGAATTGAATTTAATGCGTCACTTTGCAATGTAGAAAATTCCAACATTGACATATTAATTAATATTTCTATTAATATTCGAACGCAGTGGTAATTTCCAACCTAAATTACCTCCGTCACTCAATGGGTATGTGGGGACTGAAATGCACAACTCCAGAAAGAGGGCAAAGAGTTCAAAATAATTTGCACATCTATGATTCATAATTCTGTTAGGCTTCCCACAGAAAGGCACTTCCGTTAGCAAACAATGAAAGTGATTTTAAAGATTTACCAAATGAGGTCTGTGTAATACTTATAATGTACTTTAAATCGCCCACCAGCATCCGCAGTTCCCATGCTTTTTCACTTTGAAAGTGTAACAGTTGGCTGTCATTGATAACAAAGATATTTCACCTAAGTGGCATACTAGATCAGTTGCAATTGCTCAGTCTCATTAAGTTTTGGAATTTTTTTGAAAGAAAGAACTCGTTCCCTTTATTCCGAACTTCCGGTATTCTCCTAATGCCGTAATATATATCCAGTGTCTCCATTAATAAAACTGAAAATGAATAATATTTTACCATTTATTTTTCAGCATTATTCACACCTGACTACTATACCATAAATCAGGCCTGATAAGGAATGACGGCTCGGTGTTTTCTAACTTTTCTAACTAAAGAGGTTTTTCCCAATCCGGCCCTCAAGGACCCCCAGGCAGTCCACGTTTTTGCTCTCTTTCAGGCAGTCCACATTTTTGCTTCCTCTCAGATAGTCCACGTTTTTGCTCCCTCTCTGGCAGTCCACGTTTTTGCTCCCTTTCAGGCAGTTCACGTTTTTGCTTCCTCTCAGATAGTCCACGTTTTTGCTCCCTCTCAGGCAGTCCACATTTTTGCTCCCTTTCAGGCAGTCCACGTTTTTGCTTCCTCTCACATACAGTAGTCCACGTTTTTCTCCCTCTCAGGCAGTCCACGTTTTGGCTCCCTCTCACATAGTCCACGTTTTTGCTCCCTCTCAGCTCCAGGCAGGAAGTAATTCGTGGACTGCCTGGGGATCTCCGAAGACCAGATTGAGAAACACTGGCAAAAAATGCCCATAGTCATGCTGGAGAGTCTGCAGGCAAGCTGTCAAGCAATCACCATGTGTTATATATGCCCAGTCATTGGCTGCTTAAACCTTGATACAGTATCTGCTTTAAAGTTACTTGCTGCTGCTGCAGACAATTGCCATGATGCTTGCGTTGCCTTACCTGCCGATATTAATGTAAATCATAAATTGAAATCCTTCCTCGAGGGGAGTCGCATGCTTTAAATGCTAATGCTATTTGGCAATTCTTCTCACACTGCTTCCGTATTCATTAAGCCGCCCTTTCTCCGCCTGTAAGCCTGACTAGTCAAGGAGCCAAGAAGGCAAATTCATAGATTGGCCTGCTGGAAAGGCTTGCCATGTTTGCATTGTAATTACCTTCAAGCTACCCATATTTATAGCGTAAAATATTCCAGTTAATTAAGGGTGTTTTTATTCATGTATATCCCTGTAGTGCCTCACCTGCTGACCTCCCTCCTCATTATTTTACCTTGCTTGTCTTTATGTACGGTTTTGAACACACAGGATGGTGTCTCAGTTGACGTTTGCTGCAAATTATGATGCAAATCCTGGCAGGCCCGTTAAGTGGCCAAAGTTGACAGTGGTTGACTCCCATTTTTGTCAGCGATGCACGGATCACCACAGCCTGATTAATTGAGCGTTGACTCCATGTTCTGGGACATCTCTTTTTTTTCCTAGATGGGTATTTTGCCAGAGTTCAGGCTGTCAGACTCTAAAGGAGTTGAAAACACTGGGTGACAGTTCAAGGCAGGACTTCTATCACCGTATTAAGCCCCACACCTTCTATCACTGTATTAAGCCCCACACCTTCTATCACTGTATTAAGCCCCACCTCTTCTATTACTGTTTTAAGCCCCACGTCTTCTATCACTGTATTAAGCCCCACCCCTTCTGTCACCGTATTAAGCCCCACACCTTCTACCACTGTATTAAGCCCCACCCCTTCTATCACTGTTTTAAGCCCCACATCTTCTATCACTGTATTAAGCCTCACGCGTTCTATCACTGTATTAAGCTCCACGCCTTCTATCACTGTACTAAACCCCACCCCTTCTATCACTGTATTAAGCCCCACCCCTTCTATCACTGTATTAAGCTCCACGTCTTATATCACTGTATTAAATCCCACCCCTTCTATCATTGCATTAAGTGAAAACAGGCTTATTTTCTTCTCCCATCCCCTCTTCTCCACACCCGTTTGGCACTAAATCAGCAGTCAGCTGGAGAACAGCTGAACTGCGAGCAGATATGAGGCCCATTAATATGGAAAACCCAATTAAAAAAAAAACTAATTTGCTCTCATGTATGAAGGTAATATAAGCAGCGTAAATAAGCAGACTTGTTCTATTCTCACAAAGCTGAAAGATTAATAATGAAGATAATAATGGAAAATAATGTATATGAATAGTCATTGTTTTATGTTTTTTTTTGCTTGTTTCTGGACTTCTGGTGTAAAGTTGGATGTCGGCACTAAGTAAGATGGCAGAGCAGAGGCAGACAAGCACATCTGCCGCAGATGAGCTCTACACGTGACTGGCGGACCGAGGCCTCTCTGGTGGACAGTTGGCAGCTCGTCTCAGTACATCCTGTGCCGGGCAGGGAGATGCATCTCCTCCGTTCCAACGGGACGCTCGTTTGCCAACACCCCCGTTCAGGTGGAGCTCCACCATGGGAAAAATTTGAACTTTTGGCAGAACTTACAACATAAAGTCAATGTTAAAATCCTTACATTTTTCGCACCATATAAATGCTATCGTGTAGATAAGATATATGTGAGAATAAAGAATATTGGATCTTGAATCTTGAACATGTATGTCTTGTATTCAGTGTACTGTAAGCATTTTTGCATTAAATAGTCTATACTGAACAATATGGGTGTGCAGTGTGAGTCACTGGATAACAATTGCTGTTTTTGGAACTGTCTATGAGTACTGATAGAAAAAACATATATATGAAATGAAATAGCAGTTTACTGCATTGACAGACAGCAGCACCGTAAACAATGCAGACACAGGGCCTTCAGGTTATTTATTCATAATAAGCATTCGCACATCACATGCAAACCGACAGACAGATATAGAAACAGTTATAAAATGTTGCTATGGACAAAAAGCACAATTTACAGTTGTAATATAAGCTATGTGGGAGACAGGCCCGCGCGATAAGTTTTGGTAATTTATCGGGATGTGTAACAGTCGTAACATTCTGCCAGTTCAGTTTCATCTTTTTATTTTCTTGCATTTTAGAGCATGATATAATGGCCATATAAACTAAACTAACACAGCAATGACATTTAGATGCAGGATACATAAAAATTATCCATCCATCCATTTTCCAAACCGCTTATCCTTACTGGGTCGCGGGGGGTCCGGAGCCTATCCCGGAAG
>JAODJX010000035.1:2555873-2574698 GCA_026776945.1 Isichthys henryi | reverse complement strand
CGCCCCCCAACCCTGTTTAAACATATCAAACAATCAGAAAAAATGTAGAACAACAAGCAGCAGTCATTAAAGGACTAACGTAACAGAGAAGATGAAAAAGATGGAGAACAATTTCCCTTTTGACAATATATTGAAATACTGTACACTGATGATTACTTTTATGTCTTAATTTTGACTGTGTTGAGTTTGTAAAATGTATGATTCATTGATAAAAAAGCTAAAGGAAAAGCACTAGCTGCTGATAAACAAATAATGAATAAGGTTATCACAATGTCCTATAGATTAACGATATGTATAGAATATAGCACATAATTAGACATTATTATGAAAGACCATATCTTTTACATTTAATTATTTCCCCCCTCCTATATTCAAAATTGAAGCACCTAATTTCCATTTATATTAGTAGTGGATGGACAAGCGGTAGGTGAAGTCACGCCTGAGCTCTCCCTCGTATTTCTCCGGCAGTCGCTGTACCGTGTGACCCCTCAGGGAGGTTGCCTGCTTAGGTCCTGAAGCTTCCTGTAACCATGTGCAGAGCAGCAGGCAGCCGGGCGATGAGAATTATCCGATGCATCGGGGAGGTAGATAATTCAAGCGGAAAAAAAATACGTCTGATCTAGGAGCTGTATTGATCTAGGAGTTGTATAGAATGGTCTGAATTAACAACATACTGATTATATTTGTGCTGCTCCAAACTTCCCATAGAATGCATTTTCCCTTCTAAAGTTAGTGTCTATACTACTTTTTTCTTTTTTTTAGTCTCATAAAGTCTCATTAAACTTATAAGTGTCGTGAAATTGGCGCTGTCATCCTGAGTGTTTTGTAGACCTGTTGCTATGACGCTTAAGGTGGGTTATTTAATGCTAGATATAAATAGCACTTCAGTTTCAATCGGTGATATAAGTACACCTGGGATGCATGCTTTCTTATCTCCCACAGGAAAATTAATGCTACCAAGTGGACCAATCACAGTTCTTGAGGTCAGTGTTGCCGTGAAGTGTAGTTACATTTCTGGGGAGGTGAGAGTCGGGCTATGGCCTAGGGTCCACAACTACGCCGCATGTACGGTGTGGATTCAAAGCAAAAGTATAAATGAGCCGTAACAGCCCTCACCGGGTGAGAAAAGGCCAAGCAGCGGCTGTACAGTACCTTCTCAGGCAGCTAAGACAGGCCCGCAGACCTTAGCCGCTCCCGATCAGCTTCTGCCTGACGCCGTGGTGTGCCAGCTTCACAGCTCCACCGTGTAAGGAGCTGCATCACGTGCTGAAAGCTGGCCAGTGAATCAAGCCTGAACACTGCTTATACCAGCTGACTGAAGAAGAAAGATTAACAGCACCCTCAGTGACACCCGCCCATGTCTTCGTCTGAATGAGCCACTGCCGTCCCGAAAGGGGTTCAGCGCAATCAGATCCTGCACTAACAGGTAGAGACGCAGCTTCTCCCCTCAATCTGTGATGTCCACCATCCCATCCCAAACCAAGCCCGAACCAAGCCCAAACCAAGCCTGAACCAAGCCCAAACCAAGCCCAAACCAAGCACCCTGCCCCTCTCCCAAGGACTGTTACACCTATAGCTGGCCTGGTTATTTTTACAACATGCTACTGTATCTCACCATTCACCACAAATACAGGTGCTGAAAACACACGCACTGCTACCTTAAAGTCTGCATATTTATATTTTTCAGTTACTTATTTTAACCTTGTGTGTGATGTTATTTCTCTCCACATTGTCTGTGCTTTATTTTGGAGCTATCCTGTGTTACTGTCTCTCTTAAATCAGTGTTTTCTCTTATTTATTTTATTGTCATTGTTTTACAATTGCTGCACAAGCAGAGATGTCAGCAAAATTCCATTGTACTGGAGTATAGTGACAATAAAGCTCTCGTGTTATGCTCATCAAAGCTATAAGTAATCTGCGTTATTGACTGCTCTATATACCACTATGGGCTTGGGTTTCCCCTTATAAATTGTCTTTAGCCATGCATAGTCACTGTGTTTAGGAACTAAATGAAGCTCAACAAAAACTATTACCTTATGAAGGATTTTCAACACAGTAATGTCTGTCTTAGTTAGGAAAATCCACAGCCAAGGTCCATATATTAATTAGCTCATTCTAACTATGTAACTATTTTAGTCCACAACCCCATGTCCCGAAAGCATAAAAAAATGCTATTATCTGTTTTCTCTCTTGCACTGTTCAGCACAAGCAATTATCTGCCACAGTTCCCCTTTTGTGCTGATCCAGCACATAAACAAAAGGCAGAGAATCTCACACCAGCTTTGTGAGGCGTTGGGGAACTTTTGGCTAACGCCGGAACTTACTGCAGAACAGCTTCCATCCTCAGATTTACCACCGGTTTGCACTCGGCGGGGGGGGGGGTTGGTACTGTAAAGGAAGGAAGTCACATTTCATTCTCGCCACAACATATTTAACAGCAGGTAATGATGAAATGACAGGAAACCTGCTGAAGAGGAAGCCATTTTCTACATGTGCAAATAAATTGATTACATAAAATTATAGCCAAAATACACAAGGACACTTTCTCCCAGTAATGCTCTTTGGAATAATAATAATAATAATAATAATAATAATAATAATAATAATAATAATAATAATGCATCTTATTTATTTAGCGCTTTTCAGGATCTCAAGGACACTTACCTAGAATAAAATAAACAGATAATGAAACAACAAACCATATTATGGACAAGGAACCTCATAGGCTTGAGCAAACAAAAGAGCTTTTAACTTGTGTTTTAAATCTGAGACTAAGTTGAACAGACGAATCGCGGCAGGGAGGGACTTTCAAAAGTAAGTTGCCCTTGACAATGAAATTTAGATGTTGAATTATATTTAATATTCACAAAAAAAGGTAATGTTGCCGCAGCAAAAAAGAGTAAAAGTAGTTAAGAGTCTTTTTAGTGTGGAACAGAAAAAAAAACAAAATGACCTCTTGGTCTGAACTGCCAAGATCACAGCTGAGATCTTTATGGATTTGCTGTGCCTGATGTATAATGTCATAAACAGTCTTGAATTATGCATCCTGGGGTCCCCGCCATGACACCCTGTGAATGACAGCAATAAACATGTTCATACTGGATGTTCATTTCCACATTAAAAGGAGCTCTTCGGTTTTATAGGATCAGGCTGCACGTCACAAAGGTTGCTTTCTCAACCGCCGTCTGTTACCTCCTGTCACTTTACCTTGGCAGTTCTAGTCCCCTTTCCAAACCAGATCTGCATAGTGTCATAATCATCTATCCCCATCAGTATCATTGTCATAATTGCTATTATAATAGACATTTTCCCTGGCCCACTTATTCCGATCTTAATGTAACATGTTACTGCCTATCAGGAAGGGAACTATGGGGAAATCCGAATGGCTGCTTGGTGTACTAAACGGCTCTGCAGAGGACCCACCCAGATTCTCGTATAATAATTTAAGATTGTCATAAGCACTACACGCCCCACAGGGTCTGATCTGTCTGCAGGCATTTTTTTGCATCAAGCCTCAAAAGGACGAGCCAACCTGAGTGCATTTTGTGTAGACATGAGGGCAGTCATAGGGCAAACCGGCACTGTGTAATAATAAGACACTCACGCTGTCTCGAGCTGTCACATGATGCTGATAGCAGCTCCCAAGAATGGTGACAGCTTAGTTTCCCCTTACCGTGCATAGCCGGCCAGACCGAAAATGTCTATTTTGTGTTTTGCATATCCTGTGTAGTCGGGGGCCAGGCCGCACACAAAATGAACTTACCGTCCAGCGGCACATGGCGCCGGAATCTGGGCCGAGAGGGGAGACAAAGGTTCCAGGTTTGGAAGGTTCCTGTGGCTTGCAAGACGGGGAGCGAGTAAGGGCTGCTGTGAGCTGTGCAGGAGGAAATAAGATCGCGTGCAGGAGGAAGCAAGGACCGCTGTGAGCCGTGGATATACAGTAAGGATATGCAGGAAACACATAGACCCTAAATATTCTTGCAAGAATAGGTGATACCGAAGGCTGAGAAGGGGCTAGCATAAGGTAGGTCTGGGAATAAGGAACAGAATGAATTGTCCTTAAATTAAGGAAACCCTGCTGCTTTTCCCTTGGGGGCTCATGGACTAATAAGAATGAACGACTTTTAGAGCGAAGGGAAATATTTGCAGTCACATGTAACAGGTAAGTAACTTCGGAGGAGCGTTACATTTCCATAATAGGAAGCCAATTCAGCGCTGAAAAACGAACACAACGGGAGTAAATTCAGCATAAGCTCTTCTTAAATTTCACTGGCACTCATTGTGAATTTCAGATGAATGCAAAGTAGCATGGCTTTAGGTACAGCACCTATAACGACAAACGGCTTCCACATCCAAGTGTTTGTTTGCCTTTCTCCCCACGGTCATTATTAACAAGACTGGACAGATGTTGCATGTTACATAAATTCAGTTTGCGCCCAGAGCATTTTCTTTTTAATTCTGTTAGGCCAAGTTCTCCTTTTTACTCTGACGTCATATAATGGGAAAGAAAGTAATAAAACGAATAATAAGATTTAAAAAGCATGTCCTTGTTACTATACAGAAATAGCCAAGGAGAGATTCATGTAGGCCGTTCAATGGACTTGAAAAAGGTCCCGAACCGTTTGAAAAGTGTCCACGTTCGTCGCACAATAGCCTGGCGCACAAAGGAACACAAAAGCTACGCTGACGCAAAGGAGACTGAGCATGGCACCTAATAAATGGCAAAGAAATAGATTTGAAAGGGTTGTTATCACACCGTTTTCCAGAAAGACAGAAGCCCACTTTCAAATTAGTCCAGCAAACTAAAACTATTAAGTTTCATTTTAAATAAACATATCAATTGAAAACACATTTATTGTATTTAATTGTTTCCAAATTGAAAAAATTTCTCTTCTGGCTGAATCAGTATCACGTCTTCGTCCGGCTCGGCCCAGCTGATGGCTGGACCACCGACCTCCTTTTCTTTTGGTGAATTTAGATTCTGTTTTAATGCTGGTTTTTCTACTCATCATTTACCCAATATGTTGCTTGCAGATAAATTCCAATTGTAAGACCCTTGTGACCTCCAAGGGCTTAAGGGTCTGTCTTCTCTTTCAGGAATCACTCAACATTTACGCAGCCAACTGACTCGTCCCCCGTCACTGATCCTCAGTGATTCACTCCTTGTGAAGAGGTTTGCTTGACACCACTGGATGCTCTTGTATACGTCTTTATATCGACTCTTTTTTTATGAGGTTCTCTCACGGGAGGTATTTGTGTTGCATCCGTCTGCTAACTTTACGACGCGTTTATAACAAATGACAAATACAAGGTTTTTAGGCAGCATCAGATGGGCCGGCCCTGGTTGGTCTGGCACCCCAGGATTTTGCAGGATTCTGCTAAACACCCCAGCCCCCCACCTGCAGCAGAAAACACATTTTGCCAGTTCATTTATATTAAAAACATTTCAGTAACACAGCAGATCTGGCTGCTATCTAGCCAGCTGGTGTCTGTTCCATGCATAAGAAAAGTAGTGAAATTTAAAAACTAGTGTAAATAACTGTAATGTCATGTATTTCTTCAGATTTTTTTCACCCCTAATCTTTGGTGCCCCTAATCCAATTTCGCCCCAAGCGGTCTCCTGTGCCGCCTATAGGGTGGACCAGCCCTGGGTATCTGTACGGATCACATACTTATTTCTAGTCAGTCATTGGAGGATTAATAAAACAGGACTTGTACCGATAGGTATGTCTGTGTCTTGATACCTGTACAGTATGCTTGGCATGCATGGCAGTGGTGGCTAATGGTTAGGGATGTGCCCTTGTAAGTGGAAGGTTGCTGGTTTGAATCCCTGACCAGCAAAACATCCCTGAGGTACCTTGAGTAGTGTACTGATCCCCAGGCACTGAATTAGCTGCCTTCTACAATGACACGGTGTGATGTATGGGTTAGATGCAGAAGTCACTTTACATAATAGCATCAGTTAAATAAATGCATGCAAGATGTCAAAAATCTTCAGCTATTGCTGCAGTGCTGCTCAGGATACAGTGAATGCAAAGGTGGCCACTGTGATCAGTTTCCGGGAAACACAGAGGTAACTTTCTTGTGTCTGTAAGGTTTACACAAGGATCTAGAAGAAGGACTCGATGCAGAATCTTACGCTGAGTTACATTCGTAATTATATCGGACTTCAAAGGACTTTATAGCTGGGTTGTATTTTTAAGTACAAGAATTGAAATAGATACTGTATGTAGAAATACATACAGTATGTATAAATAGATACAGTATGTAGAAATAGATACAGTATGTATAAATAGATACAGTATGTATAAATAAATTAGTATATAAATTATTTTAGAATATAATTGCCAGTCGAAAAGAACAGTTGTCTCTTTTCTCACTTTTACTCTTGCAATTTGCCTTTCGTTCTCAAAATGAAATAAGATCAGCAATAAAGATTATACTAATTAGACTTTAATTAAACAAACAACACATTTTTGCAGGGCACTGAAGATGTACTTTCTGAGCATCTCAGTACATCTGAAAATGGCTTTATAAAAGACACAGATCACCATTGCATATAACCATTAGACTTAAAGCTAAATCATTTCTGATCCGGACCTTTTAATGGAGATTATTGTTATTCTTTTAGAACAAAGAGTTTGACGACAATTTCAATTACTTCTTTCCAGCAGCTTATTCAGCAGAGTCTTACACTGGGTTATCCTAGGAAACACGCTTAGTGACACACTTAGTGACACGCTTAGTGACACACTTAGTGACACACTTAGTGACACACACAGACACATTCATACACACACAGACATACAGACACACACACACACACATTCATACACACACAGATATACACACACATTCATACACACACAGACACATACCTGTAGACACACACACACACATTTGTATTCATACCTTTGTGGGGAACATCCATTCATTCTATAGGCATGACTCCCCAACAATGACGACCTTACACCCCACCCAGCCCTAACCTTAACCATAAGTAACCAAATAAAATACGAGACTTTTGGCATTTTTAGCTTTTTGATTGCTTTCACAGATTTTTATGAAATTGAGTTTTCCCTTGTGTGGATAGAAAAAAGGTAAAAAATGACAGGTTTTTATTACATTATGAAGATGTATAAATATGGATTTGGATGTGTAATATATACAAAAATATACCTGCACATGCATGCACACACACACACACACACACACATACGCAGCTTTGAACTGAGGCCCTGGAGGTGTGACGAGAACATCGTGGTGTGTTCAGTGCCACAGACCATGCTGACTGTTGTTCTATATTAGCAATCAGTGATGTAAATAAAATACTTACACACCATCTCAGGTGTAAATCAGCGGGATATCTGTAGCCGTTTGTCAGTATAATGGGCCATTATTACCTTAAGTATTTCAGTGACGTACAAAAGTGCCCAATGCATTTCTGACTGGCAGCAGCAATTTCAGATATACGGCCTGTATACATGCACAGTCAATTCTTTAGATGTGAAACCCTCCCTTTTTCCCCACACAGACTGCCATTCTTACGCAAACATTTTGTGCTGCAATTTTCCACCCCATTTAAATCAGACAGAATCACATCTACAGAAATGCACCATTATTTGGAAATAAATCGAATCTAATTTTAAGTCCACATTAGAGAAATTCTGGCCAAAGTGCATTTTAATGCTTTTAAAAGTATAAGAACGGTCTAATCTATTTTTTCAGGATATTCCCAAGTACCTTGAACTAGTGAGGTTCAGCCACCGAATTTATGCATATGTGAAAAGTTCATTTACGTCTTGATCGTTTATCATGTGTAAACTGTACATACACCCCCGAGCCCCTATTTTTGGCTTTGCAGTATATTTACATTATTGTCTGCCCCTATGCATATATATATATTGCATGTACCATATTCATTCTTTCAGGTACATCCATATCTCCATATCCATATTTAGAATAATATATATGTACCCTTATTTCCATCCATCCATTTTCCAAACCGCTTATCCTTACTGGGTCGCGGGGAGTCCGGAGCCTATCCCGGAAGCAATGGGCATGAGGCAGGGAACAACCCAGGATGAGGGGCCAGCCCATCGCAGGGCTGTACCCTTATTTACATACCCTTATTAATACTTATATTTATTTTTACTAAGTGTTTGTTACCCTCTGTTTGCAGGAAATATGCAAGTAAGCATCTCATTGTACTCAGTGCAAAAAAAGCAATAAACCTCTCAAATCCTATATGCAATGATAATAGATTATTATTATTGATCTCCATGGGGGAATTCCTTTTTTGCTTCCCTCCAAATTGCTCTCTGCAGGTGACAGCAAACTGGCCACAAACGGCAGCCACCCACAGCAGTGCCCAGGGGGTGCAGGGCCTTACTCAAGGGCACACGGACGTGGTGAAGCTAGGCATGAACTGACGACCTTCTGATCACAAACACAGAGGCTGAACCCACTGAGCCGCACGCTGCCCCCCAGTCTGTGATAAATCCCAGTAGGTATAAACATTCCCCTCAGTGATAACAGAGGAACTGGGAAGTGGCATCACTGAAGTAGAAGCAGCAACAGAATAACATATATTTTAAAACTGATGCTTTATTAACCTACAGTATTGGTGAGAGATGAGCGAAAAATGTGCAACAAACAGACAGAAGAAACTACTAAAATATTTAAATGCTGAACTATGTTTGGTCTCTCTCTCCTTAGAGCTGAAGGTACTGGCAAAACAAATAAATGCTTTAGTTATCCAGTCTTTACTTATCATTCCAAAATGCCTGATGCAATGGTGAGAATACCTTTACGACAAATGCCAGGGAGGGAACCAGGAGCCGGCTTGAAACCTTGTTGTTATCTGTAAATAATTCTGAAAAACATCATCCTTGAAGCCTGTGGACAATGTTTTAGGAGAAGCAGCGCTGTGTATTACTGAAAGATTATGACTGGCTATCTGATTGCCTTTATGTATTCCGCACGTGTGAAACACAGATCTTATTCGGACATGCAAATGGTTAGATGCTTGCTGATTTAACTGCATTTTGAACTTTCTGTTCACGGTGTAGATGCGTCTTTTATGTTAATTCTGCAGTTAATTACCACAGAAATAGGGGGGGGAGGTATTAGCCACTCAGAAGCACTGAATAGAACTGGCTGTACTTTAAAAGTGGACTTACGGTCTCACTCGCTTACTTTTGACCTTTCAAACCTTTCAAGGCTGTTACTTTGAATGGGATAGTTTGAAGATTTCCTCTTATCTACGCCGCGTTTGTAGCTTTTCTACAAAGCTACTCCGTAGAATGCTGACCGCAGTCAATTAGCCGATGTTCAGTGCAATTGATGCAGCCACCGTTCGGTAAATGGGGACAAATAGTTTAAAAATGTGTGCAATTAGGCAAAAGAGCCTGCAATAAAGAATGTTTTTATCTATGTACCCGTCGTTGCAAATTCTACCCTGCGAAAAGAGCAGGTCATAAATGTTGCATCACTTGGTTTGAGTGAGGACAGGGTGGACTTTTCCTTTGAACTCGGCGAAGGCAGAGATGTTAGGCTTGAACTGCAGTTTGATGTGAGATAAGTGAAAAATATCGCTGCAGAACAATGAACATTTAAGCTTAAATTCCCTGCCATTCAGACAAGCTGTTCCTTACACCGTGATTAGATCACACGCCTTCATTGGTTCAAAAGCCAGCTAAAGACACTGGGTTACAAAGTGACAAAAATCAGAGATCATAAGTCAAGATCAAACTAAAGGAAACATCTGAGACACAGAACCCAGCTGAACAGAAGCATCCTGTAAGGTTTACTTACAAAAACTGCATGACATGGGAAGTGAATAGCTGTCTATACCTCTGCCATCCTTTTTATTTTTATTTATATTGTATTATCATATGTTCATGCTGTCGATTTTATCTGTTTCATTTCTATTACTGTACCCTATTGGTGCTACACCTGAAAATTGCTGTCATTTTTATTGATTAATTTGTGTCTGTTTACATTGTATTTCTTTACGTCTTCACTGCTGCTACATCTTGCATACTTGTATTTATTATCATTTAAATGTTGCGCTGCAAGGAGACACACAAGTAAGAATTGTGCAGGATGTATTAAGTACATCCTGCATTTAATACACATGGAATTAAAAATCTTGAATCTTGAATGCTTATTAAAATCTGTTGTGTCACCTCACTTACTCATCAGGTAACTGCTTATCAGTTCAGACTATTTCTTTTCCCAATTAGGCCCCAAGAAGGTCGACAAGAGGTTTCACCAAGATTGCAAACACCAGCCACATTCTGTCACCAGCAAATCACTGACTGTTAGGCTGCGTATTGCTGCCATTGACATTAAGCAAATATGTGACAGCTTGTGGCTTGATAGTTTTCTATAAACATGCAAAACTTATGCCAAAATAGTTGCGTGTTGAAATATTTGTTGGTGTTCTACTAACCACCTTATCCCACTGCCAAAAATGGATTGTTAAAGAACAAAATGTGATAAAACTATCCATAAAACTTCCAATTGTTTATGCTGGACAGGGGGTCTGTAGCTTATCTCAGGCAGCATATGGCACGAGGTCGGGATACCCTGGAAGGGTTTACAGTCATTTTACGGCAGATGCATGTGCACGACAGGTAGTCTAGACCAGGGCAGACCACCCTGATCCTAAAGTGCTGGTATCCAGCAGGTTTCCTGGCCTAGATGCGTGTTTTCAGACTATGGAAGGAAATCCAAATCTCCTGGAGGGATCCCACACAAGAAGGTAGAAGATTAATATCCCACAAACATCAAGCAAACGTGGGATTCGAACCCCCACCCCTAGAGGTGTGAGCATGTTGCGAAGGAACAAATTACATAAAAATCATATCAAGAGACACACTTGCAAATTTTAGCGATTGTGTTTAATGGACTGGAGGCTATGCAAATGAAGTAAATGGGAATGGTGTGAGCTGAAAATAACCGTCACTGTTTTAACACTGAATATCCCACTGCCTGGCAGTTCACAGTAGACAGGTTTTACATTTTCAAAGGAGTCTGATGTGTCAGTATTTCATTGGTCTGTGCTGTTTAAACAAACCCCGCAAATAGCAACTGGAAAAATAATTTGGCAAGAATGATCATCGATCAATTATTAATCAAATATGCACATTTTCCTATCTTGCCATGTAGTCAGTATGATGTTTTAAGTAATTTTCTTGGGAAAAACACAGTATTTCTATTTGACTAATGAAACTGTGTTGCAGTTCTTGTGTTTCATCATGGGTAGAAATACAGTTTTTTTGCTACATTTGTTTCGCTCCTGAAAACTATGATGAACAACATAGGTTGATGAAAATATCCGCCGAAGCACGATTTAATAAGGAAAAATAATCCCTGCAGCCCGTGGGGGGTGGGGTCTCTGTGACGCAGATACATCTGAATGACGTCCGACACTCGGCATGACACATTAGATTTTGATTTGTGGGACTTTGATTTGATTTGTGGGACACTCCATTTCCATCGATATAACTGCTCTAGTTTGCACTGTCGTGGCCTGTGTGAGGTGACAGGAGTCCATTAAAGGGGGCCGGAGTGTCAAGAAGCCCTGAGTAGTTCAGGTCCAGAAAGTAAAAATCCAGACCAAGATTTTGTTTCAATCAATCGGTTGAGTATAAATAGTCACAAACAGTGAATACTCAACTTGTTGGTTGAAACAAAATCTTGGTCTGGATTTTTTGTTTCTGGACCTGGACTACCCAATTCTATGCATAAGCGTTGCATAAGCGTCCCTCTCCTGCTTCACCGTGGGACCAGCGGCAGATGCAGACCGACATTGTAAATTGGCATTATCTTCATCAGCTTTCATGGTGGGAGCGGTAGGGTAGAATAAAAATATTATGAGTGTTTCACCTTCCCCCCCCCCCCCCCGAGAGTGTACCATCATCATTAAGACAGTTTGTGATGGATAGGCTTCATAGCGACAAAATGAGAAATATTTTTTATGACAAACTTTAAGAACCTTTTCAGGGGTGGTCAGACTTAACCTTGCACGGCCATTTACGATGACAATCGTTTTCAGCTAATGTTTACTTTAGCTGAAAAGTAAACGAATCTCTAAAACGAATCGAATGAAGGGTCACAGCTGAAGACGAGTGAGTCGTTTCACTCTGAATTCCCCTTTCGGGACGACGGAGGTGGAAACAGAAGCCTGGAGTTCTTAATGAATTCTTACCGCATGTCTGCAGAGTAACCTCTCTCTCTGGATGTGGCTGTGAAGGCAAACCTCCGCCAGTGAGTAGGCCTGAAGGTTGTTTAAGGTTGCTGTCGGCTGCCCATAATGAAATCTTCCAAGTAAGCGCAGTGTACTTTGCTGAGAGCCTTAAATGCCTCCTTCTTGTTGTATTCGGCTTCTTTTTCACTGACAGCCACTAAATAAATTAATACATCCTGTGATTTGCAGGTAGCCTTTACTTCCTTTGAAAAACCTACATAGTATTATTGTTAATAAATCTCCTTTCCATCACACAAATATGGAAAGCAGGCCATTCGTATTTGCATAGAACATGCTGTCTGTTCCCCGGTGCCCCCCTGCATGCTTTTCCTTGTAATGACTCTGATCATCTAAAATCCGGACAGCAAGAACATTCCAGCAGCTTGCTACTGGATTTCCGCCACTGATCCAGCATGCTGTTCTCTCTCAGGTCCTCCATCATGTCAGATTCACTAATCTCCAAACAAACATCTCTGATTACAACTTTTCACTGACTACCGATCACAGGCAGAAATTGATATAGTTTAAATAATCACGGTCAGACAGAGTACCCAACCGGTTGGTTGAAGCAAAATCTTGGCCTGGGCTTTTACTGGCTGGACCAGGACTATCCATCTCTGTTTCAGCGCAAAAAGCGAAGTGCTACTGTACATTTCACAGGTATTTTCCATACAAAACAAAAAAATAAACACTGCAAAGTCAGCTCTCAACTTTCTTTTTTAGCTTATAACACCAACATCTTCCATTCTGTGCTTCCGGGGAGTCTCTGTTCCGGACCTCAGCCTTGTCACATGACTTCCACATCGCCTAAAGCAATGTTCCCCAATCCTGTGCGTGAGGATTCACAGTCGGCCCATGACTTTGCTCCCTCCGAGCTCCCTACCAGACAGTCCACGTTTTTGCTGCCCGTGGGTCCTTGAGGACTGGATTGGGAAACACTGGCCTAAAGCAAAACCATCAATATCAGAGGCCTGAGGTCAGGCAGGGTCCCAAGAATCAACTTTGGTAACCTTAGGCTGAAGTGAGGGATGCCCGCACTGCAATTCGAGGCAGAAAGGAGACTAAAGGCTGTCATTACTGAAACCAGAGACACTGTCAAGACATCTGCTTTATTTTCTGTATCATTTACCAATCCACAAGACAGCCTTATTTTTCATGGGTATTAAAGAAGACCTTTAAAGAGCTCCAGTTTATCTCAAGTGTGTGTGATTTGCTGTAATGGAGCTGCAATGTGGGTCTTTCTTGCCTGCTTAGAAGAATCTCTTGTTGTCATTGATTTTTGAACAGCTTCTATTTACATACCGGAGTTTCATTGTTGATAGTGGGCACTGTAACTGCTCGCTACCACAGCAGTGCTGAGAATAATACTACTGTGGCTTGAGATAATATGCTGCTCTAAGGGTCTGGGTTCTGTGCCTGATGATCAGAAGGTTGTGGGTTTGAAACCCATGGCCAGTGGACTATATCTCCTTGAGCACTGACCTTAACGCCAAGTCCTGCTGGATGCTTTGCTCTGACTTGCCAGGCTTCCATGTACATCGGTGTGGATTAGGAGTCAATTACCCAATGGGGATGAAAAGTGCATCTATGCTGTTCTCTTATTCACAGTGAATGATCACCGCAAAGCTCAGCTGTAACGTCGCTGCCTCGCACCCCTCGCATTAAGGATTTGAATCAAATGTCCCCACAATGTGATACAAATCTGTTTTTTGACGTTGTGGGGACCACTCAGTTTTATCAAAAAACTAAAAATACCAAACCTCCTGTATTTTGTTTGCTACGTAATAATGACGAATAACGAACCCAAAAAGCCAAAAGTATCTGTGTGGCAAAAAAAACGAAATAAATTTTAAAACGTGTTTTTCTTCAACATGCTCAACGCCAAACACTACAGTAAATTTATCGTACCAGTGTTTGGATCGGTGAACTCAGTTCATCCTGGGCAGATTTTTTTAAAGCAAATCTGAAAATTTGATGAGCTTCTCCTTGCTGAGTTCCTTTGCATATTCTCCTCTGTGGTTCTGCCCTTGTTTTCCCCATATCTCCTCCTCCTTTGATGGAGCACCCTTCCCATTGAAAAAAACGCAGATGACAGCGACTTAGAAAAATGAAGCTGAGTTGTGCTACGCCAGCAATGCGACTTCACCTGCATTTGGCGCCAAGAGTAAACTTAGCACTAAAAGACACTGCATCAGCAGCATAGGCTATGCGATGTTCTTGTAACACCTCGGAAAGTAAATCAGGGGTAATGAAACTAAAGTCTATGACACATTCCTTCTTTAATGTTACAGTCATAGTGTACCAGACATTAGGACACCTCCAAACTAAAGACTACATCTCAGCCAGGAGACTCACTGGTTTGTTTTTTTTTTTTTATTTCTGTGCAATCATCTAATCCATCCATCCACACATCATCCATCCATCCATTTTCCATACCAATTTGTCCTGTTCAGGGTCAGTTGTGGAAAGCAAAGGTCATGGAGCAGCTGAATAACCAATCAGCACTGCTGTCTGCCATCAATCGTCATGTGGCCTTGTGATTCTGTAATGTTTGAGACACATTTGGTTTAGGTCAGTGGTTCTCAATCCAGTCGGGGACCCCAGAAAGTCCATGTTTTTACTCCCTCCCAGCTCCAGAACAAGGTGAGAAATCCCAACCAGTCATGCAGATTAATAAATTTGTAGAAAAAAAAAAAAAAGTAGTAAAGACGTTTACAATAAATTATTACACGTCGATATCACTTACAAAAGCCACATTTTCAAATATAATTTCCATGTTTTTGCTCCCTCCCAGGTCCCAAGAATTGGGAGGGAGCAAAAATATGGATGGTCTGGCAGACAGCCAAGAGGATGCAAAAACATGAACCGTCAGGGGTCCCCAACGACCGGTTTGAGATACACTGGTTTAGGTGAAGTGATCCTGAGTAGAGGGCGGTTAACGCTAATTACTACTGACACCAAGTTATTCTCTGTACCTCACGCTGCCGTGCTTTGTTATTGCCGAGGTGACTTTCAGAATAACATTTCCGCCATGAAGAGAGCACACGTGGCCCCTGAATCGGAATGATGAGCATCACCCATACGCCGTAACCTCTGTAAAGTGAGCATTCACTGCATATTCTGGAACAGGCCCTAGGAAACACCTTCATTAATCTGGTATGATTTTAATGGCCTCTACTGGAATAATGGTATCCCTTCTAATGCCTCTCTCATGATGCATCGGCAATTTTACAGCTGCACCCCAGTGATGAAAGATTGCAATTTGTACATATTAAGTTCAATAGAACTAAATTAAATTGAAAATTATATTTGAAAATGTGGCATGTGCTAGTCATCCATCCATCCATTTTCCAAACCGCTTATCCTTACTGGGTCGCGGGGGGTCCGGAGCCTATCCCGGAAGCAATGGGCACGAGGCAGGGAACAACCCAGGATGGGGGGCCAGCCCATCGCAATGTGCTAGTCATATCAATGTGTAATAATACTGAATATACAACAATGTATACAGACCATACCACGATACATACAGACTATCCCATGATGCATACAGACTATACCATGATGCATACAGAATATACCACTATGCATACAGAATATACCACAATGTTAGGTTTATATTGGAATAATATAGACCAGATGTGTGAGAGCTGGTAACCCTGCGTAAAAACTGTTAATGAAGTTATGTTAGTTTCTAGGCAGCTAAACAGTATCGTAACTGATTTAATTTTTAAAGAATTCTGGCTGTTCTCAGCTTATGAACACAACAACAATACCAAACATACACAACAATGTCGTCTGTTAAATATGTACCCATAATTTAACTATAAATAATACATGTAATTCTGTTTTCTGAAATCAGGACTGGACTATTTTTCTAATATGGTTGAACTATGCAATGTGTAATTTTCCATAAAATACTGTTGTTCTACCGACTTGTAACGCCGATAAAGAAAGTAACAGAATTGCTTTAGTCTGTAGCTCAGCAAAATAAATGGCTATCATACATATACTGTGGTTACCTACACCATCCAGCCCCCAGTATGCCAAGAAAATAAATAACAACAAATGATAATTAATTTTCCAGGCATTTTTATCCAAAGTGACTGAAACGGGTCATGGTGATTTATTTTTACACTCCAGTCTTAGCAGTAATTTTCGCAGCTGGGTGTTTCTCTGCTGCCACCTGGATAGAGTGTCTCATTGAGGGAAGCATCTGGGAATCAGTCAGTAAGACTTTGGTTAGGAACCTGAAGACACTTCCAACACATACACTCACAAATGCACACGCTCACACATGCACACGCTCACACATGCCCACGCTCACACATGCCCACGCTCACACATGCACACGCTCACACATGCCCACGCTCACACATGCACACGCTCGCACATGCCCACGCTCGCACATGCACACGCTCGCACATGCCCACGCTCGCACATGCCCACGCTCGCACATGCACACGCTCGCACATGCCCACGCTCGCACATGCACACGCTCACACATGCACACGCTCACATATGCCCACGCTCACACATGCACATACTCACACATGCACATGCACATGGTTGAAGCAAAATCTTGGTTTGGACTTCTACTCTATGACCCCTTACTAACCACTTCTGCCAATAACACAGTTTTACAAGCGCAGTGATGGAACACAGGGGCACTCATCAGTCAAGCAGTGGAAAAAGCCCTTTGGTCAGAAGTCATCCAATATCTAGTCTTCAGTAAGCAGACAAGTACATGTGTGGTGCCAACACAAGCCGGCGGCTTTAACTGTTTCCTTCATATGAAAAGGGTTTCGGTGACTGTTGTGGTCATATGATCCAGGCATGGATCACGGACAAGGTCCAGTTTTAACCCTCTTAGCGAGCAAGGTACATGCCATGACACGAGAGCCATTGTCAGTGATTCTGCTTGCCGGACTGTGAAGCACATTTCTTACTGTGAACCATTTTATTTTTTACATTTTACTTTTATTATTTAGCAGATGCTTTTGTTCAATGTGACATACAGGTCAGGCAAATAGCACGTTAGAAGCATACAGGACGAAGCATAAGGTCATCAAGGCTGAGTTTCCAGTGAATCCCCAGGTGCAAGTGTGAGCAGGGCAGCACAACGTCTAACAGAGCAAGAATCTAATAAGACTATTGAAGGACCAGAATTGCGACATAAGGAACATTCAGGGAACAAAGAGTGGCATCAGGCTAGTAGAGGAATAATTGAGGCTGGAGGCTTTTCTCGATGTGAGTAGAATATTCCAGAATAATAATTGCTCCACTACATGGTTTCATAGGCATGAAAACATTATACACTAGACCTTCCTATCTCCAGATCTCCATCTAGTTGGACAACTATAGGAGATATCAGTGTGGTGACACCGGTTTCTACCAGCACTAAAAAAACAAGTGTGATGAATTTCCTAATGACAGGATGATGTTTTGTCCTTCGAAAGGAGCCCCAGTCACCTGTAGCATCTATGTTTCTGCTCACTGACTCACGGTGACTTATCCTCATAAAGCCATATTATGACATTTGATGTTGGTGCCTCGATTTTGGCAGCCCTTTTTTTCCCCTTTGCTGCTATTTCTATGTCTAAATTTCATTAATTTTTTCTTTCTAAGCTGCACTCATACAGTTTCAGATAGGCTATTAAAGTACGATCGGATTTTTTTCTGGATCGTCTGAAGTAATAGAGAGTGAACATTGCGTGGGACTCTGCATGTGTGCTTCTGAATTTGGTAGAGAGTAAGCTGCAGGGACAATGTATCCTGACAGTGTCACTGCATGTGCACTGCGCTGCCTGCATATGCTGGGGGGCGGGGGGGGGAAGATGGCAGCAACAATCATATTGTTTGCCTGAAGGCTCCCAGGGCTGGCTGGGCAGGGTACCAACATATTGCATGGGCTGGTACCCAGAATTCCTTGGGGTTGAGATCTGTTACAGGAACAAGACAGGAGAGTGCAGGCCATGGTGAAGGGAGATGCCTGCAACATGGAGATCATGTAGGTTTGTAAAGTGACAAAAAAGGGGAAATGCAACCCTAGATATATGTGGAATAGAAGAAACAGGACAAGTCTGTTTACTATTTCTATGAACCTATTTAATTTTTTTTTTTACCTTATATAAGATTTGAGTTCGGCATATTGAATTCGATTTTGAATAAAAAAATTCACACGCTGCCAGCTGCACCATGGTGGGTCAGAATGCACACGCTAGGGAACAACAGTGCTAACTGTGCTGCCAGTCACCATGGAAACCATGCAGCGGTGCACACTGTTCAGAACCAATAGTACTGTAAGTGTGAGCAAAGGATGCAGGTGTAAAGGAGGCTTTCCAAAGTAGTGCCTTTCTTGAAGACTGTAGCTGTGCCTCAGCACAGACACAACACTGTATGTTTTTTACATGCTGTTAACAGCACAGACACAACACTGGATGTTTTTTACATGCTGTTAACAGCACAGACACAACACTGGATGTTTTTTACATACTGTTAACAGCACAGACACAACACTGGATGTTTTTTACATGCTGTTAACAGCACAGACACAACACTGGATGTTTTTT
>JAODJX010000035.1:2545049-2555773 GCA_026776945.1 Isichthys henryi | reverse complement strand
ACATACTGTTAACAGCACAGACACAACACTGGATGTTTTTTACATACTGTTAACAGCACAGAAGTTCTTCATTGTACAACAATCCCAGAGATGGGAATGATTTGTCAAACAGCAGGACATTAAGGTGATGGAAACAGGTTGTTCATTTCCTGTATTTAATTGCTTTGTGTGATTTAATAAGATGAGAAGACCCTGTTTCCTGGTTTCTGGCTGGGGTGAGATTGACTCTGCAGTCCTCGGCGATGAGAACACCCACCTTATTTCCATTGCTGGAGGTTAAGATCAGGTTAGGATGGAATATAATTAGTTCAGGCGTCCCTCAACAAGTCAAAGTAACCAGAGGAGGATTACTTTACCAGATTAAGATGAACCCTTTCTTTGATGTGGAGATCGATTACAATGTGCTCTTAATGTACCCAAGTTACACCATGTTAGGCTAAAGAAGCAAAAAGACTTCGCTTAGAAATAACGGTATTAGCAGCTGTCACAAACTGGGGCGAGAATGAACGGAAGTTATAAAATACATTTTATTGCTCTGCCTTACAAGCAGCGAGCGAACACTCTGAAAACAAGAACCTTAACCCCTGAATTAATTATGGTGGGAGTTTGTCATGAATTATGCATATGCTTAATAATCTATTTATTGGCACAATTCAAAAACTGAGAACCATTTATTCTTAATGTGTATTAGTAGCTAAAGTTTCCACAAAATGAAAAGAGCATTTGTTACCCACAGTTAGTAGCTGGCGAAAAGACGGGAAAGTATCAAATGATTAAAATATTGAAATAAACTGATTACTGGTATACATTTACATTATTTAACGAATGGTTTTGTCCAAAGTATTGTACGAGTGAGACAAACAGCATGAACACACATGGTTTAACTCTCTCAGAATGGAAACCGCTGCACATGTTCTCAGGGAATTTCATTATTTAAAAACGCTTCCAACTTAACATTTTCCGACCATGCAACTTGGATTCCATGGAAGCTGGCCAATTGAATCACTGACACAGAATTCCTACAGCGTGCACTGCAGGAGAAAAAAAAGGCTTTTCCTGATGCTGATAGACGAAACTTATAGTGCTGCCCAAAGGCATTAGGCAGTTAATGAAAATGATGTTTAAATTATCTCCATGTTGTTGCAAAACCATGATGTCTGTCAAAGTATGTCGGTGTAGCCGTTTTAAAAACTCTCTTAAAGTCAACCATGTGTTTGCAGCCACCATCCAACACACCCATGCATGTGTTCGACCACTAGCACACCTCGTATGACTCATCAATACCTCTGCTGGCAAAATTTACCAAATACATGAAATGACTGGGGTCCCCCGGAGGGGAGGTTTGGGAACTGCAGCTGTGCCCCTCCAGCCCTCCAGCAAGATATCAGGAACTTTTTGGAGAACAGAAAAAAATCTCTGTTAGTGTTTGTTGCGCTGTCCTTAATTTCAGTTTGTCGTAGCGTTGAATTGTATGTATTTTTTTATGTTGTTCGGAGCAAACATACACTTACTACCCAGATAAATATTTGGCTGCCTAAGACTTTTCGCACAGTATTGCAAAATCTGCCTCACAGTGCTAGACAGGAACCAGAGAATCCAAACACTGAATCTACATACTACTGGGACGCAGGTCTGGTTTCAGCATCGGTAGGGGCGAAATTAGCCCCCCGGCCCCCTAAACCCACACAGCACTCCTACAAAATTGGTACAGCGACGTCCCTAATATCCATACACAAATCTATGCGCCTGATGTGCAGTATTGTGTAACAACAAAGAGGAAGCTATGCTTTCATTGGAAGCTCAGGATGTGAAAGTCATAGTGTGGAAAGAGAAGCGGTGAAGTAATTCACATCAGCTTGAGACGACGCTGTGCGGAATGCTGCTTGGAGCATGGACATGCAAAGCAGTTACCGGATCTGTCTTTTGCTTCTGTTCCATTTCTTTAACCAATCACAGTGTTCATCGTATGACATCAGCATATTGGGCCATTTTATTTATCTATTTATTTTTCTCATTTTAAAGTCAAACCTTCCCGCCATTGAGCTGTCTGACCTGGGGGTGTATGGCTGAGCAGGCTGAGGTTTTGTGTTTTTATTTTACATTGTTCCGTACAGCCTTGGCAGGTAAACATATCCCTGTCTTTCGTATTTACAACATGTCCCTTGACAAAAGACATACAGAATTAAACAGGTACTTTGCAAATCTATGCACCGTGTCGCTTGACAGAAAACACTGTTTTTCATTAATGTGGCGATGTCATACAATGAAGACTGTGATTGGTTAAAGAAGTGAAACACAAGCCCCTCCTTTGTTGACCCAGGGACACGTCGAACTCGGCAAGATGAGGACATGCTACCTTCTCAGGGGCCCTGGGCAAAGCTTTATTTGAGAGCCCCCCTACTGTCCCAAGAAAACTGATAATCATGTCACTTCCTCCGCAATGCAGGTAATTTGGAGGCCTTAAGCAACTGCGAATCCCGGCAACAGCTGCTGCTGGCTGTGAATATAATTTATGTACTTTTTCATGACTTTTTCCGGGCCACCATGCGCCGATTGTGCCCTGGGAAGCTGCCCATGCCAGGATCCAGCCCTGCATGCACCAAACCAAAAAACATGGTGTTTGCATACAGAGGAAACACCACACCTTGGAATTGTGTAAAACTACAAGCAAATTTGCCGCATGGAGCTCATTAAGTCATATAGCATGACTGTCGACTTCTTGAATCACTGTGTAGTAATGGATAGGCTCTGTCTAGGGGGCGCGTCGACTGTAGCCCGTTTTCTTACCTTCAGTGGCGACCACACAAAGTGTCAGATGCATCCATCTGTCTGCAGTGAAGTGCTCTTTGTACCTGCAGCCAAGTACACTCACAGCTGAAACAGGTCTGGGCAACCCTCAGTTTAAGTCAACCATGTGCAAAATGTGTGCTATAGCTGGAGAGAGTTCTGAGAGACCCTCAGCCCTATAACCGCCGGCTCTGCTCAGTCACCCATCCGCTAAGAGGTATCTTACTGCCTGAAATGCCTTGAACCATGTGTTCTCTGCTTAAGTCAACAGTATTTCCTGGGCAGAGCAATGGTTTAAATAGCTGTTTCCATTTATAGCCTTTTATTAAAGCTGAGAAGTTTCCTGTACCTTAGGAAGCTTACCCTCACTCTTCCTGCTTATTAAACCTCCTTAAGAATCGTCTGAAACCAATAAGAAAATGTATGGTCAGTAGATGGTAAAATGAGTTCTACTAACTATTAACCTGAATTATTTCCAGAGGCCTCCAGCTGTACAGACAAAGAAATGACAATAGAAAGACTAATTATTTTGTCTAAAAAGACACCAGCAAAGTAGTAATTTTCCAAGCAACTGTATTTTTTCAGATGATTTTTTAAATTTCTTTAGCAATATTTTGTGCTCTTGAGGGACAGTAGCAACCTCTTGATAAGAAACCAAAGAAACGGTATTAAACGTGTGTGTGTGTGTGTGTGTGTCTGTGTGTATGTGTATATTGGTGTGTGTGTCTGTGTGTATGTGTATATTGGTGTGTGTGTCTGTGTGTATGTGTATATTGGTGTGTGTGTGTGTGTGTGTATATATTGGTGTGTGTGTCTGTGTGTATGTGTATATTGGTGTGTGTGTGTGTATGGGTGGGTGTGTTTGTTTCCTGTCTAGGGTGCAGAGTGTCCTATGCTCAGGGGCCAATTAATGCACAGGATACAGTCTGGGGCCCCAGTCGCCTAAGAGACAATAGAAGCAGTTAGATAAACCGGCACCACCTGAGTGTCCATGCCGATAGGAGCCTAGGGCTCCCAGACAAGTTAATCCAGCCCTGCTTCTGCTTTCAAAATATTGGCTCCAGGGTCACTGCTGTCCTGTATTGTGTAAGTATATGGAAGGTAGGTGGATATTTTTAACAGTAAATTTTGCAAAGAAATCACAGACAGGTTGATATTTCTGAAGTCAAAGATACTCAAATAAAAAAGAGACTGAATGGAAAAAGCAATAAAACTCCTACCTACAGTAAACACCCAAAGCCCACTCAATGACTAATTGCAAGTTGCTCAAATAACAGTTTAATCAGTTTGGTTGACGTAAGGGAACAAAGGTTTCTTGTAAAGGCTGTGTTTGGTTACCTGTCAGGTGAGAGGGGCCCGGTGCTGGCATGAATCCGTCACTGAGGGACAGTTTAATACTTATCTTGTCAACATGTTGAACAGCACGTTCCTGAAACTGACCCACAATTGTTTTTTTCATGGAGTGTCTTTGGTTCCTACTGGCATTCATCCAACGGAACAGGTCAAGCTGCGTTATGCAGGCAGGTGACGAAGCCACCAAGTAATCCTGTGACACGTGACCAGGCGAGGGTGTAAGACCCTACACGCTGTTCTCAGAGTTTGCTGCTCACTCAGGGATGAAAGTGCTCTGATAGGGAGTCTGATGATCTTAGAGCAGACCTTCACTGTGTTGTGCAGGCGGGTCCTGTGCTGCAGGCTGGTGGAGCGATGCTAGCAGGCGATGGAAAAACAGAGGACACTGTCAATGAAGGAGTAGTAAAAGCTTGCTGACCTTGTTGAGCTTCCTTAGGTTAAGTGTGATGCACACCTTCACCCTCACTGCTCTGCGAAAGCAGGAAACGTGCACCTTTCCTTTAAATTCCAGTCTAGATACATTCGATATGCATCACTGAGCCCAATCTATGTCCCCTTTTTACCATGTCCTCTAATTCGCTGCTAATGTCTTTATTTAAAGGCAAGGTTAAGGACTGCACAAGCACCTACCGGCAAACTGGGAGGTGCCACGTTGTGTCTGCAGTACAGCTCTGACTGCTATCCACTGGGGCAAAGGACCTGGATGTGAAAGGTCTCATCAGAGTATGCAGAGTGCTTTTGGGGAGTAGATTTAAGGTCCCCTCCCCAGTCCCATCATTATGTCATTAACGCAGAAATGTTTCGATCGCTTCAGTAATGTCATTAACCATTTTTTTATTACATTAATGACCAAATTGGCAGAACACGGTTGTCACATTTAGTATTATTTATGAAAGGAGTCCTCTGGAAGTATCAGCCACACCTTGCAAGCATTAGAATCCTTTTTAATTGTGCAGCTTAATATATGTTTGTATTTTTCACACAAGTCTAACATATCCAGGCTGTAATCTGGGGTGTGTGACAGTGCCTTGTTTGAAGCAGATTTTCCTGAAAATAAAGATCTTACATCCTCGGCCTGGGACTGGATATTAAATATTAAATATAAAAGTTCTGAAAATTTGCGTTGCCATAAGAATGTCATACAAAATGTATTCAAAGCAAATTTAAATTACATCTTACTTTTCAAATCAGTCGTTGCTTTACTTTGTTTACTTTACTTTGATCTAAAAAAAGAGGTTTTATGACCTAGGTTCAGAGCTATTTTCATAGTCTTACACTTATTATGGAAATACTGCAGCTGAGCTCAGTAAAATCTATTTTTTTTTCCAAAGTCTCTTTACCTTCCATTTTATTCACAAACAGATGCAGAAAAGGGCCTGAATGACGGCTCTGTATTTGGCAGTCAGCTAACTGTCACTAATTAAAAATGAAAGCCTGTCGAAAGGACAGAAAAAAAACAGCAGCCCTGAACTATTCATCTATCTGTACTTCCTGGAACTTTAGTAATGTTTGCGTGCTAACCGCTAATCCATAGGGGTTGTATGTTACATTTAAGAACGTTTCGGATACCTCGGCCTGCTGAGTGGTAACGGCCTGTATTTGAAGCCAAGAAAGCGATTAATTTAGGAGATCTCTCAGTGGGAAAAATGTGACATTCAAGACACACAGGATGAAATTAATTAATACTAAGGTAATGTGCCAATTTCAATTTTATCCATCATATTTATATTTTCATGTACATCCCTTTACTGTAAATCACTTTGAGCCACACTCTGCATAACGGGCAGTGTGTGGGTCAGTGGGCTGAGCCTCTGTGCTGTGATCAGAAGGTCACTGATTCAAGTCTGCCCTCGGCACATCTGTGGGTCCTTGAGCAAGGCCCTTAACCCCCACCCCCAGCTCCCTGGGTGCCACAATAGCTGGCTGCCCTTTACAGCCAGCTTGCTCTCACCCACAGAGAGCAAGCTAGGGGAGAGAAAAAGAGAATTTCCCCACAGGGATTAATAAATTGACAATTATTATTCCTTGCATAAAAGGTGCTATATAAATAAAGTATTATTATTGTACTTATTTTCATTTTATCTGTCAGCGTACTGCACTTAGAGTTTTTTTCTGTGCCATTAGTTAACTGGGCATCAATCCACTGTAATTAGCAGTTTGTGACTATAGGGGACTTCATTGGTTCCTGAAGCTCTGGAAACTCCACGAGATGAGCCAGCTAACAGCCTCACAGTCTGCTTATCTTTTGGCTCTAGCACCCAGCCTTAATGAGCCTTACTTAATTTTCCACTTTCTTATGTTCTCTCTCATTTAACTACACTGAGCCTTTTTACACACACTATTACCTGTTCAGCTCCATTTAGAAATAGCATTAACTATAATTGCTGCAATACCTTTCCAAGAAAATAAAATCTGAGAAGAGGGAGAAATTGCACATTTCTCAGAAAAAAAAAGATCTTGGACCTTTGTGAAACTGCAGCGGAGCTTCGAATGTGTGGTGAGTGTGAACATTAACAAAGAGGAACGATGACTTGGAGTGCATTTGCACTGATGGCACGACCCGGTATTAATCTCGAGCTTTGGGGAGCTGCCCACTGGGTTTCTTTCGTGATTCAGAGGCAACAAAATAGACTCAGGTGGACTAAGAGAGCAAGAAAGCGGAGTGGAGCGCGGAAGAGATGCCTACTGTCACAGACAGGCGAGGTGATGAAGGACAGACAACCGGCATTGTGGCTCACAAAATGGGACTTTATTAAAACTCAAAGAGAGCACAAGAAACAAACAGATCACGAGGAGTCAAATACAAAGCATGTCGACAACAAAACTAAGGCAGGGAGCAACCGGGGAACAAAGTTAAGATCAAGTACATACATACACAGGTAACAAGGTTAAGACGAGGGACAGGTGTGGGCCAATTACAATCAGGAAACACTAAGGCTGGGAACAACAAGATGCAGATGAGGGTCATAACCACAAAGGACTCAAACACTAGGAAAGGGGTGATTAGCGACACCTACTGGCCAGGCAGGTACTGATCCTAAATGTTAGGTGTGCAAGCTTTGCCAAACAATATATGACTTCCTCCACATCTTTTGCCTAGTTGTGTAACACCACAAACACTAGAAGGCTACAGCTCTCCTGCCATTTCCATGTGAAACCCCCAATCCATGCTACAGAGTCGGGTCAGTGCTGAGGAATCTGCTGTATCGAAACCACTCCACTCTCCCTAAGGGCTGATGAGCAGTGTTGCTGACCAGTACTGCTCAGGCACTTTCCCGTTGATATTGGGCAACAAATTTCTATTTGAAAAACGCTGGTCATCCACATCCAATTGAGTTGCCCTTCGTTCCATCTGGTTGGCAATTTCCCGGCAACGTTGCTGAAAAAGTTGCCCTGTATATCTCCACTATCTGTCTCCAGCAATCGAATCGCTACAGTATATAGTATTATAATCCCAGGAGACACACTTTCCTTATAGACTAAAGTAGACGGACATCACCAATGTTCTCCTTCCTCTTTTTTTATCTTTCAGTTCCACATTAGTCAGTGGGAGTGGGAGTGCATTACTTCCTAATAGAAAGCACAACCACATTATTTTTGTCTTTTGAGGCCCAGGTGATGTGACAAGCAATTTTCTGCACATTCCTGCCCATAGGAAATACAATGGAGCAAGATCATTAGTCTGAAATGGAGTTCAAGTACAGGATAGGTTAAAATACTTTATTTTACTATTGATAGTCGTCATATCGTCAGTCAAAGTAAAAATGGATCGTACCTTTCATTTATAGATCAGTGGCTGCTGATTTACACATCTGATGATAGTACGAAAATGTGTTCAAACACCGAAATATATTTGTGAAGGTCCCTAGCCTGAACGATTAGGCTTTGAATGGCGAGTACCCTAAAAGTACTGTGTAAGAAGCGAGAGACACTGCTGTCTGAGCCTTCATCGGTGTACGACAGTCTGTCACTGTCATTTACTGTGATTCTTCTCTCCGTTTTACAAGAGCTGAAGGAGACCTGCTGATGAGAAGTGGCGCATTTGTAATGAATACTGACGTGTGTTTTTTTCCTCTTTCCATGTAATATCGGTGTGTGATTGTGGTGGAAGTTGCCTTTTTCATTTTTATGAAAAAATGTATTGCCTTTTTCTCATTCTCTATTTTATTATTTAGCTGAACTTTTCCCCTTATATTTTGTAAATATTTATGCACAGCGACAAAGCTGTTTTGCCGCAGTAACATCTCACTGCCTTTGTACTGAACATGAGCATATGTGACAAATAAAAATCTCGAAAAGCGTGATGAATTCCGGTGTATTTTGAGTTGTTGTTGTGGTGCTGGAGTGGGGAGAAGGGGGAGGCGGGGCAGCGGTATGCTAGAGGGTATCACTGTGTCCTGGTGGGGGGGGTGTGTGTTTGTTAATAGGGTGCAATAGATCTGACTACTGGGAGTGGGGTTGCGGAAGATATGCAGAGGGGCGTAGAGAAGACAGTGGGCGCCCTGGCTGATGTTTCAGCAGGGAACTATGGCATCATCCTACTCAGACCTTTTAGCACCTGAAAGGAACCACAAAGACCACAGTCAGCTTTATTTTTCTCCTTTGTATCTCAGCAGATAGAAAGGGGACATTCCTTCTAGACAGACACTTCCTGTGCTGAGCTGCTAGGGCACTTTTCTTGTCCACACAGGCCACCTAACGGTCAGTGATTGCCAGTCATGCCTTGTTATGGGCTTGTGACGTCCTGGTGTCCACAGAAGTGGTGCTGAACTGTTAACACAGCCGGTCAGTGACAGTCAGTCACTGTCCGCGGTGCTGAAAGGCAAAGACGGTGGCCTGTCAGCTGGCTGGTGAAGCGTGACCCTTTTGTCATCCAGGGGCTTGACTGTGACAGCGCACTTGTGTACTTTTCGCATGCTTTCCCTGCAGTTGTTTGAAGTCACTTCAAGTTTTCTGGTGTCCATCAACAATCTCAGACGCATGTGGACTGGCTTGATTGCGTGATTCGCTGGATAACCACCCGGGGTTGACACTCCCTCACACTTCCTTGAAGGACTGTAGGCTTACTGTGCCACTGCATAAGCAGTAATGCTGAATGCCTTGAAAAATGGATGGATTTGCTTCATGTTGGTTGCTGGACACATTTACGCAACAAAGGTTAATGCTGTTCTGATGATGATACCTGGGGAAGGATCCTTGTGGTATGTTAATGTCAGAAAAATAGTCCCTATATTTTGCTTGGGGACATTAAAGATAAATATGGGAATTGATTTCCCATTTTCTTCATCTGGGGATTTTACTTAAGGATTCATGATTGTTTTGGGTTTCACAAACTGGCCACTAATTATAATAAAAATGCAAGTACAATGATGATTCTTTCTTACCATATCTAGTCCCTAAGGAAATATATTTCAGGTTCCAGCAAAATAAAATATCTGCTAAATTTTTGCAGGTACTGGAAAGGATCGAGGCTTATACAATACCGTATGGATAGCATCTGGCCATAGTGACTAAGCAGTAATATTAGTATCATGTATTATGAGATATTATACAAAAAATTTCCCATTTCTTAAAATACAGAAATATTTTGCACTTTTTGGCTTCCTGTCCGGCATGGTCCCATGCCATCTGCCCCATGATACCTGGGCTCAGCTCCAGACTCTGCGACCTTGTACAACATTTGCATTTATTTATTTAGCAGATGTTTTTTGTCTAAAATGACGTACATGCGAAGCGGATTGTCCACCACAAGCAGGCAGTTGTCAAACAGCCAACAAGGCATAAGCGCAGCTAGACAGAGCTTCCAGTGAATGATTGTATTTGCATATTTTTTTTTAGCAGAAGTTTCACTATTGGATAAGCTGGACGGATATTTGTGTTCTGTGAAGAGTGTCATTTAAATATTTGTAAAATATCTGTTTGTTTCCTCTTTCTTTCTTTGTTCATTTATTTGCTTATTTTTGTGGTGCGGTACTTGTCTGTAACATTGAACTTACATAAGGTACAATGAGCTACCTAGAAATCTTGCAAGAAAACTTCAGTATTCATTTGTGGCCTGCATAGAACATGTTAACATCGCAGAGAGCTTTGTGCAAAAGCCATTTGATTCCTTTGTGATGCATAGTGTTGTGCAACCGTACAGTTATGAATATCGTTATAACTTTTGCTATGAGTCACAGTGTTCTGAAGGCAGAAAGGTTCAGGACAGATTATCGACATGTTGTTAGTCACGTTAATTACCCCTGAGAAAGAAGTTTCATTAATCAATCACTGCCATCAATTTAATTTTAATTTTAAAATAGTGCTGGTGGACGGTTCAGTACCAGGCAGGCTCGGCAGATTAAATTACAGGTAGGTAAAAACATGACCTACAAACGAATGGAGATATTTTCTATGCAATGCAGAGGTTAAGTTATCTCAACACAAGACATTTAACTCAATGGGTATCCAATGGGGCTGGGGCAAATTAAGAATAGCTTTCGAGAAATATAACGTGAATGAGGGGCTGCATGGTGGTGCAGTGGTTAGCACTGTTGCCTCACACCTCTGGGATCCGGGTTCGAGTCTCCGCCTGGGTCACATGT
>JAODJX010000035.1:2526032-2543474 GCA_026776945.1 Isichthys henryi | reverse complement strand
GCTGCCCCCGCGACCCGACCTCGGATTAAGCGGGAGATGATGGATGGATGGATGGATGGATGGATGGATGGATGGATCTTTGAAGACTCCACCGAATGAGCTTGGTGGGCCGAATGGCCTTTGTAAATTGTTCTTATGTTCATATGACTCTTTTCTTAACATTAAATGTTATAGAATCAGTAGATAGAAATAACTGTTAAGTATCTACAAAACTCCAGATTCGATACAAAAAAAGTGCAGAGTTTGAAAATTACATTTCCTTAATGTTTTATTGAGGAGCCCAGCAACTCTCTTTGACTTCTGTTGTCAAGAGAGCTCATGTATAATACATTGTAAGTTGAAACCTTTTGGCAGGTTGGCTTTTTTTCATCCATCCATCCATTCATGTCCCAACCTGGGGGCAGCACAGGGTCATAGGGGCACCTGGACTCCATCCCAGACTGCACACTTGGCCATATTGTCTCAGAATCTTAATCAAAATTTGTGTGGACATTCAGTGATGCTGTGCTGCCCCCAGATGGTAAAACCTGGCTATTACATACTTCTGATGTATCTTTTTGCAGGTACCTTTCAGTTAAATTACTTTATAGACAGAATAAAGAATACAAGTTAACTTGGTTTTGTGTATCTTCACGTTCGCATAAATTGGCAATACACTTGGGGGTAGTCTAGATGTTTTGTGTAATTGATTGATCCCCATGGGGAAATTCCCTTTATGCCTCCCCTAGCTTGCTCTCTGTGGCTGAGAGCGAGCTTGGCAGTGAAGGACAGCCGCCCACAGCAGCACCCAGGGAGCTGGGGGTTAAGGGCCTTGCTCTAGGAGCCACAGCTGTACCGAGGCCGGGCTCAAATCAGCAACCTTCTGATCAAAAGGCATAGAGGCTTAGCTCACAGAGCCATACACCATTACATGTGTCACCCTACACCCTTTGACATGATCTTAAATAATTATTAGCGTTGTTTCGAAGTTGCTTGAAAACTCACACATTAATAGTTTGGATCTAATGTGGACCTATATCCTAGTGAACTGAGTCAAAGCTGAAATAGTAAACTTCTAGGGGAATCATCAGTGGGCTCTTAGGAATCTAAGACTAAGAACCACACAATGTAGCAGAATCTTCTGGGTTATCGAGTTTCAGCGTCAGCTGCCTGACATCAGCTCCATGTCGACAAACACTTTGGAAAGAATGCTTTACTGAATGACCCACAAATTGAAATTAAAACTACAATTGTAATTGTGTAGTATGGCCATACTAAAGGTCTTTGGTTCTACACACCATCAGCATGGTCGGTCAGCACCACAAAACGTATACCATGTGCCCACAGTAGAATATGGTGGTGGTTCATAGATGCTTTACGGCTGATTTGTTGCCAGCGGTGCGGGCAGGTGTAGCTAGAAATTCGGAATTCTTGCCACCCTGACAAAATGTCACCTCGGCACATTCTGCCAAGCACGGACTGGAGGGAGAGCCCCTCTCAGTACCGTTTGCCTGAGGATATATTCTGAGGATGGGGTGCTGATCTACTGCTCTACTGTGACCCTCAACTGGAGCAGTGTGTCACACCCACCTCACGGAGGCTGCAGCCGCAGCTGACTCCTCTTAGCACTAATCAGTAGAACTCCCCACTTAAGCCTCGCACCGGCTGCAGTGTGCTGTGAGGTATTGTTGGCATGCTACTTCTGAGCACTTTAACTCTGTGTTCTTCCTACAGCTACGTTCCGTCCATCTGGCCTTTCCCAAACTTCCCGCGCCTCCTGCCTGCCCTCTTTCCACTCCACCCCTCCCCTCGTTAAGCTCCTCGTGGAATCCCCTTCTTCGTTCGTCCACGTCTCCCGACTGATCCCCCGGCTCCTCGACCCTCGGCTCCTCCCTGAACAACTATGACGTTGGATCCCCTCTCGTCTTCTGGTATGTTGTGCAGACGGCTTCTGGTTAAGAACCTGTAACAGTTTCTGACCCTTCCCTGTTTGGCCCGGAATAAACCTGGTTGCCTGGAATTCCCTGTCCAGGTCTTGTTTGACCGAACACAATGATTTTGGAAGATACTTAAATAAATATTGTGAACTATGAATATTGCCAGTGAACAAACAGATTACTATTGTGGCTTGAAGGATGAAAATTTAAATTCAATTATATGTTCAACTGCATGATGACAGAAACGTGTCTGTATTGACAGCAAGGCAGTGTGCTGTGCTTTGTTGAAAGCCAGAAAGACCATTAGACTTTGTTGGCTGGTATAATGTGGAATATTCAGACACTGACAGATCTATTTTCAGTCATGATAGTATTATAAACCAGTGTCTAAATTTAACTGAAATTATTCTGGCTCAAATGACAAGATGATGATACATATTAAGACGTGTTACTACACAGTGATACAAAAAGACTGCCAGGTTTCATAGAAACATCTTGAGATGTTTATTGTATCAAAGTAGTCTTTAAAATGTGATTGTTTGCATTATTCAAGCCATCATTGTTTACATCAGCAAATGAATATATTTGGGAGAGGAAATGAGTTCATCAGTATCAATCCTAAAAAAGAAATTTGACATGGAATTTTTGTTGAAATAATGTACAGTGAAGATTTTTGTTACTTACGGAAGAATTTTATATATGCTGAATGTAACACAATCTTATCCAGCCAGATTGATCAATATCATCCATTTTTATGGAATAAAAATGACTTAATTCTGGAGGAATATCTAGTGTCAAGTATTGCTGAGTGATTGTCTCTATGCACATTAGCTCTGAGGACGAGCACTGAGTTCAGGATCTTTTCTTATGTTAACTGATAGATAGTCTATGTAACAGATATAGGTTTCATAATTTTATCTCGGTGTGATACGGTGGTTCGGTGAGTAACACTGTTACCTCACACCTCCACAGGGGTTTGAGTCCTGCCTCTGCTCTGTTTGTGTGGAGCTTGCATCTTCCCTCCATGTCACAGGGGATTCCTCCACAATACTGCAGTTTCCTGCTACAGTTCAAAGATATGCAGTCATGTTAACTGACATCTGGGAAATGATTTCAGAGTGCATGGGCGTGCCTTGTGATGAGTTGAAATTACTTCCAGGGTGTAGCCCTGCAATGTGCCCTCTGCTGCCTGGGATCAGCCCCCAATCGCCCAGAGATCGCCCAGAATAAGCAAATACTGTAGAAGATGGATGGATGGGTCTTAATATATTGTCAATCCTCATCAGCACTAACTTTTTTCACAATGATGTGTAAATGTTCACATGTATATAATAATTTCCAACTAAATGTCTTTTTGCTTGCTAATCGCGAGTAAAGATTTGGTACATTTTATGGCTTTCAATACTGGGAAATCCGTTCTGATTACTTACGGTGTAGAAATGCTGAAATGAAGTTTGTCCCCTACACGCTGCCATACAGCCGTATCTAAGGGACGTCAGGTTGCTTGGGGTTGACCCACCTCGGCTGAAGTAAGCTCCTCCCATGGTACCCGCCCCTCCGCTCTCATTGGCTAATTTCAATTCGGCCTCACGCTACTCGTTAGCTATCCGGTCGAATTGGTTGTCAATCTTTTAGGAATCTATTTAGGGTAGATTGATTAAGGGATCAACTAGGGTATCGCTTTTAAGATTAGCGCTATATCGATGTGCTTTTCTTTTATGTTGTTTATGTTTCGTCCTCTTCCTGAATTCTTTGTGTAGCTGTAATTGTTTAGTTTTTTTGTTCGCGAAAGCTGGAAATTTGCGAAAGTATGTCTTCAAACGAAGACAGAGCCAAGGAGATTCTCAAAGGGTTTAAACTGTATCCTTCCCCGTGCCGAGCGCTTCATCGGCGGTGCTGGTACTGAACTGCGCAGGCTGCTCTATCATGCCCGACCTAAAGTGTATTACGCATTTCGCCGATTTGTTTTTTATTCTGAGTGTAGCCAGTTAGCCTGCCGCTAGCTATGCAGCTTGTGTGCATCAGCAGTGCTCAGTGCGAGTTGAATGTGGAATACGGTGCTGTTAGATATTACTGGCCGGTTAACTTGGAAGTCATAGAACTTGGTTGCTGTCGGTATGTGTATCAGGATTGCATCCAATATTTTGCACCATGGATAAAGAAATGCATTTCCCATATGCATGGCCAGTAATCACTTTATGCATTTCCGCATAAACTTTCATGCAAACTACTACGATTAGTAGCAGCAGGTCTGGGAAGTTCGCCGGGTTGACAGTTCGCTAGCGAGCAAACTGCAGACGTAGGATTATCTAGTTAGATATAGAAAACAGACCCTTTGAATGCGTTCTTGCGGTGCAGCTGTTACTTCATGCGGTTTCCTGTGTTTTCGAAGGTGTTCATGTATGTCATTAAATGTGGACTTAATATGAACTAAAACATATTACATGAATACGTTGCTGTTTTTTCCCTGATGGTAGTTATGATGGTGTGCTTAAATTATAGTACTGACATATAGATCTGGCGCTGTAAATTGAAAACTTGTTGTCCAAAGAAATATGCAACTTTCCATAATGCTGCAGTTTACATCACGGGGACTATCATTCTTAAAATAGATGCAGTACAACAAATGGAAACAATTCCGTCTGCATGATTGTTACTGGTTTTTTCCCCCATGAAGCCCCAAGGAACTTTCCTGAAAGTCTGTTGTGGTAAATCAATGCGTTTTGAATAATAATTATACGGCTTGTGCCGGTGACCTTCCTTACGGAGTGCAAGCTGACTTTTTAGGCTTGTAATTCCTTAAATCCTTGGGTTGCAAGGACAGGGATTTGCTGCCCTGCCATAGTCTGGTCTGGTCAGTGCAACATGCTGCCTGCCACAGATGTTTGGCTGGCATGGTTCTTCAGTGCATTTAAAAATTGGTATTACAGGGGTAGCACATAATGTTCATTATCTAAGTGCTGCTGTAAGATTGTGTGGAAATTGCACCGCATAAATCCACCCTTTGGACATCTTTTTTGGGTGGTAAACTGAATTTATCCAAAACTATTCCAGATTGGTTGACTTTGCATGTTTGATTTATTTAATTTAAGGTTATAGAGCAGAATTGACTTGGTTTCCCGCTCAGAAACTGAGAATATCTTAGCATCAATGTTGTGGCACAGTGTCAAGTAAGTAAGTAAGTAAAATTCAGATGGTCATAATACTGAACATGGGTGCAAAATGCTGATCCAGGAGAGCTGGGATCCAGCAGGTTTTCCATCCTACCTGATGAGTTACTATCTGCCTGAGATCAGCTGTGGATCATCAGAGAGCAGGTAGGATGGAAAACCTGCTGGATCCCAGCACTCCAGGATCAGGGCTGCCTTCCTCTGGTATAGAATGAATATAATTCTATTCATGCGTATGATTCATGGGTTAGTTCATGTACAGCATTTACTTTCTAGGTTATACTTTTTGTCTACTATATACCTTTTTTTTGCTTTTTACTGTTACTTTTTTATTACTTTGAATATACAATACAGTAGACCCCCTGGTTTCAGTCATCTGTGAATTGTGAAATGAACACCAGTGTCGTCGTCTTGTTCCTTTGTCCTTTGAGGGGTATAAAAAGCATGATTTTCATTGCTCTTTCATCCCTTGGTATAATATTTTTTCATTGCTTTGTCGTCCCTTGAGAATTAGGATGAAACTTCAGAATTATATTAATGTTGTATTCAGTGTTGGTGATGTCTTACTCTGAGTAATTTATGAATTACCATAAGTAAGTTAATGAAAATCATGCAATATGAGGTCCGTGGCTGGTTACCTGTTTTTCACGGTTTTGGCTATAAGTGGTAGGTCTCGTAATGTAGTGCCCACAGATACTAGAGGACTGCAGTATTTAGGACAGGTAATGTTTTGCTCGTGTAATTTTGTGATGAATCTTGTATGGAATTTCTGTCTGAGGACTATCAGCTTCCTTCAGACCAGGCTGTGTTTGTTTTCTCAGTCATTATACCAGCCCATGCATCTTCCGGGACACTGCAGTGGAAATTCGGTACAGATGCTCCGCGCTTTTCCGGTGATCCTGCTTTATGGTGGCGCGATAGCGATGTACATTCAATAGCCATCAAACTTTGACCTTCGGTCTGTTCCCAGGCTCGCAATATGCCGACTGACGCAGCATCTTCGCAGCCACGCTTCCAGTCTGTCTCGAATGCGACTGTAGCCCATCTCATACAATGTACCGTTCATATTCGACTTGCAATATTTTCAACATGTGATGGGTTCATTGAAAGACGAGCGCATCATATGCAGAGGAGCATTTGTGTATTTGCAGTAACTCCCCCCCCCCCCCGGCACTAAATGTTCCAGATCTAGCAATGTAATCCTGAACCAGAGCAAGTCATTATTGTCCTTATCACCTGGAAACAAGGTCTCAGCAGTGCTGTGTGCTGGGCTAATTGGCAAGTTCAAGATCATTTGCAGAAAATTACAGTTGTTCCCTGTTGATTGTAGAGCTTTAATGACCTTCTTAGTTAAGCGCAGAAATTTTATCTTCTCTTCGAGATCTCTCGATACTGTTTAAATGTACTGTTCCCTCTCTTTGATATTCCTTGAACTTCACTCGGTGTGAAACTGCAAGGGACTGCCATCTCTGCAAACATGTACGACGGCAAAAACCGCAATGCATGTGGTTGGCTTCGGGAATGTTAAATAACTTTCTGAATAAGGACGGCGTGAGTTGCACAGAAGGTCGTCTCGGTGCAGCAGTCAGAGGCAGTGTCACAGCTCCCCTGGGGCACATTCTCCGTGCCTGTGTGCATTCTGGGCCTTTGGGGAGAGTGTGCTGTTCTGAGTGCCTTCCCTTGTGCACAGGTCTGGCTCATCCTTCTCCTGTCCCTTAGAAACGGGAGCCAGAGAACAGACACTCAGAAGTGAAACTGGAGACCCCGGGAGGAGCCACTGCGTGCGGCGAGGTTTTCTATGGCCTTCCGGAACATTTCCGGCTGCAAAACGGTGGTTTCAGTCAGCCGCTGACGGTGGATCGTTCTCGTTCCAAAGCCACGCTTAGCTTAGAACTCTTTGGATTTCACTCTGAGGTTCATGAAGAAAGTACGAATGTCCGTACCATGATGCTACAATGCAGATGATCAGTTTTCGGTTTTAGTATCTTGTATACATTGTGTGTCTGCCTCATACAGCTCAGGTCCAAGAATCTTCACTGTCATCTTCAGCTGTGTGATCCATGGGTCTCACTTTGTGATGAAATTAAGACCTTGTGATAAATAGAATATAAACATGAGCATGAATTATGTTTTGACAATCTGACAGTTTCAACACAATGCAGTGCAACATTGACTTAAGACAGAGATGGAAAAATAGAATCAAAAAAGGTTTAAATAAGAGAAAGTGAGTTCCTTAGCCGTAACCGCGGTCCCTTTGTTCCTTATCCTTGTACATAAACACTTACTACAAATGCCAGTCACAGGTGTCATCCCTGCTGCCATGACTGTATGTTCTAGCCTAATTCTGGTAGCATTACTGAGCTACATAAATTTTCCTTTAATTGACATATTAGCACGATGACCTTTCGGAATGGGCTGCTCTGCATTTCCAGATGCTTACTTTTCAAGAGTGATTTTCCAGGCGTGGTGCTGATGATGGATACTCTGCTCTGTGGACTAATTACAGAAGAGAGCGTGCCTGGTGCTGGAAGGGCCCTCTCGCTGCGGCGGCCCCCGCCTCGCTGCTGTCGTGGGCCCCCGGCAGGTCTCACTCCAGACATCTGTCGCTGCTAATTTCAAACGGTACGTTAAAATTGAATTTAAATGATTGTGTCAGTTGGACTGGTACAAGTGAATCAATGCATTTAAGAAATCATCTGGAGCGACAATATTAAACGCAGTGACGTTTACTGCCGCACCCTTTCACTGGAGACTAGTTTGCCAGCTTGTAACCCCCTGGTATATTTGGCTCCGTTATCCATATATGTGTGCGCCACTGCTTCAGTATGCGGTTTCTACTGCTATTTTTAGAGCACTTGAGTAATATTCCAGTAATCTGCTGCAACAGTAGCTGGTGTCTTTATTTAAATGCCCCCCACCCCCCGATTTTTCTGGCTGCCATTTGCTTTGTGCTAATCTTAATGAGAAATGAGGCGGTTATGTAGGTAATTAGTCTGCAGGAAGTTGCATTAGTGAGTCTCCTGCCAGACATATTTTTTAAGGTGATCGTCGGAAGTGTACCTCGTGCAGAATGGGTTTGGGAATGGCTTGGTTCCTCTGATTAAGATAATTGGGTGCTTTGGGTGTGTCACGCTTCCAGAAGGTGTGGTCTCTATATCACAGGCTCAGGCTGTCGTATTAAGGGCTGTGAGTCTAGTTCTACCAGCTACACAGAGTCCTGGATATGGACCAGTTTGAGTCTTAATGGGGCATCATGTACACCATGTGAAATGGCGTTTTAAACTTTTTTTTTTTTTTTTTTACTTTCGAGTAGTCAAAGACGACTCTTTTGATGAAAGCGGTGCTGATTATTTCAGTTGCTTCTCTTCTGTAATGGGTATAATTAGTTCTAAGGAATTTTCCATACAGATTTTTAGTGTGAGACTTAAATCACATTTATTAAGGCAATGGCACTTGAACGCAAATGTTATCCCGTATAATTAAACAAAATGTCATTTATGCCTTCATCTGGCAGATGCTGTGACAGATTTAGTTCCTTCTGATCTTCTGATCTTACCCCCCCACCCCTCCATGAGTCGCTCTGGCTTCTTGCAGGACACCTTCACTATAATTGCTCATATTTCTCATTTTACCGAGCTTGCAAGCCTCATGAAGTCAGGGTGCAGAATGTACCAATGGAACTGTATTCACTGCTTAGGGTCTCAGTGAATTATGTGGTATTCATTCTTGTCTTAAACTGCATCCCATAAGTTTAGTGCACATCACTGCATTTCCCTGAAATTGCCAAAGTTGTTTGTCCACCATTTTTACAAGACAGTGTTTTGTCTTGGTAGGATAATGTGATATTGCTTTTGCCTGGAGATATGCATGCACACACACACACACACACACACACACACACACTCGCGCACTTCATAAATGCATCACATTTACATTTGTTTATTTAGAAGATGCTTTTGTCCAACGTACAAGCAGGGCCTGGAGCATGCAGCTGTCAGGAGGCCGACTAAGCATAAGTGCACCCTGGCTAAACACCCAGTAAATGACCTATAACTAGCCAGAGTACAAGAGCGACACAATATTCCGTTAATCACTGACAAGGCTCCACATACACTCCTTATATTGGGAAAATGCAGCATCATTTACGTTCCGGTGTTTGTACTCATCCCAGAGTAGACCCTATACATACATACAAATACACTTTATTAATCCTAAGTGGGGGATGCTGGAGCCGCAGCAGAGCTTAGAACGGAAATTGCACGAGTGCAAGAATAATACGGACAACAGGAAATTTCAGACACTAATGCATAAATTAAATAAATGGATCTGTAAGAATTCCCAGCCATTGATTATGTCAGCAACAAAGGAACGATGCTCAGAAACAGATGGTGGTGGGGGGGGGGGGGTCCTGTTAAGCCTGCTGAGTGCTGACACTCGCTTTCCTGCACCAGTGCCCTGAGGCGCCCGCTTCAGCTGCGAGTGACACTGAGTGTCTAGCCGGCGTCAGGCCCCGCTTTGCCTGATCCGTGCAGAAGAGCTCCCCTCGCTTCTTGTGGCAGGACTGGTCGCGGTCATACTGCTATACGCACCTGTCCCCTTAACTAGCCGCCACTTTGCCAAAATCAAGCCACTACCATTAACGTGCGATGCCGGCTTGTGTGACGCCGCAGCTCAATCTGCGCGCTCCTCATCCTCGTCCGAGTAGGACTTGGGGAGTGTTTTACTGCCTGTGTTTCTGGGTTTGGCTTTTTGCTGTGCTTCTTGAGTTGGCTTTTTCTTGGGAAAATTAATTTCATGCCAAATTCTTTGTTTTTCGTTTCAATGCTTTGGTTGGTTCTGTTTGCCGGGCCAGCCGCTGGTGTGTGTGGTGGTCTCCTTCAGCATTTTCTTTTCTGGACGTGTCAAAGTCATTGGCAGGTCTGAGACTTTCCTGAGCTTAAGCATGGAGTTTGACTGAACTCTCTCCTTTAGCGCCCGATATTCCGGGCTGTTTTCATACCTGGGGATCTCGGCCATGAGTGAACCTTCCCCCGTACTGTCGGCATTGTACCTGCTAGATGGGGTAGCGCATAAAGCTGGCCGTAAACTTGAAACTATGTCCAGACGAACTTAGTTCCTGCCAACGTGTTCGATTTATCTGTCACGTAGTTAAAATGACAGTCACCTTGTTCGTTCTGTGTCACACAACAACCCTGGATGGAACAGAATAATTTTGATGCAGCAGATCCACATACAGAGCTGACATGAACGCCTTGTGGTGAATACGTGAGTCATTTTAATAAAGGAGATGAGGGCTCTTTTAAAATGGAAGCTGCTCTCTCTGCACCATTGGTCTAGCAGGAAAGTCAACAGTTTACGCTAGTAAAACACACGCACTCCACAGCAAACGTTACACGGTTACAAAATTTACGATTAACAGAAATGCACAAGTGCACATGTTAGTTTACAGTATTTAAAGCGCAGTGGAGTGCCAGGCAGGCTGATGTCAGTATAATTAGTCCTGCTGACCAACCCTGTGGTGTCACGTTCGTCAGCCAGTTGTGGGATCAGAACACATGGATAAGTTTGCCTTGGGGCGGCCTGCTCAGGCAGTTCGCCGAGAAGGTGATCGCCACTCATACAGTGTCGTATTGCAGAAATTCCGGCAGTTCTATTCCACGTATACGGGCACCTTAACTCTGTGCAGTGTTTCATTTCGTCTCGCGATTGCCTCAAAATTCCCAGCTTCCTTAAGTCTCCTCAACAGGAACTGGATGAACCTCAGGGACGCGGAGACCGGGAAGGTTCTTTGGCAGGGGACGGAGGACCTCTCCCTCCCGGGGGTGGAGCACGAAGGTGATGACGCTGTCTGGCACCTCTGCTATAGAACATTTAAAAAATCCAAGCAGTTTTTTTGAAAGATTTTAAAGAGGTCGCAGGAGGGCGATTCCTTTAAGGATTCTCCCAGTGAGACTGGAGGGTTTTGAAGAGAGCCGAGCCACAAGATCTCCCCCCTCCCCCCATCCTCTCTGGCAGCAGAGATTGTTTCATGTCATTTAAAGTGGTGACAGGAGGAGTCTCAGACAGAATATCTCAAAGGCCTTTGTGTCTGTGAATTGAAAATGATGTTGCTGCTGAATTATTACTGGTGACGATTGTCATGGTGTCATACCTGCACAAGGGTCTTTTGGAAATGTTGGCCACTTTTTTAGTTATAAGAAGAGTACAATTTACCTATTTATAAAGCTGCGTCTGTTGGCGCAATTCAGGATGAACTTTCTCGAAGGTGCTACAGAAAGCCCTTCGTCATATCGCCTACTATAAAGTCATGGATGCATTAAGGTCCAGTGTAGAGGTGTCGGTTTAATTCTGTAGCATTACTATGTGTGTCTCCTGTAAAGGTTGCTGATGTAAATGCATATGTATATTTTTGTGCTTTCAGCTCGTGTTCCCAAAAAGATTTTAAAGTGCAAAGCCGTGTCCCGAGAGCTGAATTTCTCATCATCGGAAAAGCTGGAAAAATTCCATCTGGAACAAAAGGTTTTATTTAAAGGCCAGTGTCTAGAAGGTAGGCTGTCCTCCTTTGATGCAGTTCAGTTCTGTGGTGTTTTGGCACACAGTGTACCAGATTTGTCAAGGCACGCACTGTTTGAGCACTGGCAGGTGGCTTTCGCCTGCAAAAGCGGCAGAGCGTTTTTGTTGTATCCAGTCTGAGATTAATGTGGGATGTCTGCAGACAAGGCTTTGCTTTTCCTCCCTTCTTTCCCGCAGAGTGGTTCTTTGAGTTTGGCTTTGTCATTCCCAACTCCACAAACACGTGGCAGTCTCTAATAGAAGCCGCGCCAGAGTCACAGATGATGCCTGCGAATGTTTTAACGTAAGTGTCCCTCCTCTGTTTCTACTAATCTTCTCTGACTGACACTTGCCCCTAGTCACAATGAAGTCCACTGCTAGCTCCAGATTCCCTGAAATTGCCTTTAACTTTTATTGCCAATTTCCTGAAACCAGTTGGAAGTTGAAAACTTAATTGCTTAGAAGAGTATTAAGAGAGGAAGACACATATTATGATGTGTTTTATAATAATATAGCAGGAATCGGATAGCAAAGCCTCCGCACTGCTTGCTAAGAGGTTAGTAATTGTGCCGTCTTTTTCCCACTCCCCCTCAGTGGTAACGTTGTGATAGAAACAAAGTTCTACGACGGCGAGCTCCTTGTAAGCACTTCCAGGGTACGACTTTTCTACGTCTAAAGCCAGACACCTTAAATTTTTATTTATTTTTAATGTTCTTTTTTTGCGAAGTGAAAAAGGAACAGCAGTCTTAAAAAGCTGACTTTCTAATGGTCAGAAAGGACCATGAAGCACTTCTATCCAACGCTGCGATCCAGTCTCCTCAATGGGAACATCGCAAGAATCCAAAATACAAGCAAGTTAAGACCTTCCCAGCTTTCTGCAGATTTTTGTATATATGAGCGACGATGCTCATTGTTATCAATCTTGTAAATTTTATTTGTACATTTTTCCCCCCTTTTGTTTCTGAATTTTATTTGCGATGTACACTGCTGCTTAAGCTTGTATTTTTTTAAAATACTTTGCTTCCAGTTGTGGTTGTTGATGTTCTCAAGTTTTCCCAAGCTGCACTACCTGTAAAATAGTTTGTGTTATATACTAAAAGTAATTATGAATTAAAAGGTAAAACACTACAGTGAATCTGTCTTTCTGTGAGGTGTGTATGTGCAAGTCTCCTCTTGTGGCACCATCCACTCACTTTCGTTCATGCAGTAACCGTCGCTTTGTGTCTTTGTAGCATTCAGGTATTGAAATATCACAGAAGCCAAAAACTGTCATGATACTAAATACTTAACCTTTTGACCCACGTGTCAGTCTGTTGGTAGACTCACTTATGCAGCGGCGGACAAAGCTTCTATCGATATTAAGCACCTTCTAATGCCTTAAGATTCAGATTCTATCCTTAGAATGCTGCTGTCCAAACATAGAATGTAGTGAGATGTCGGGCCATCCTTTGAGAAGATGCCTCCAGTTATTTTTGGAACGAAGGATATAGGGATCTTTCGCACCACATTTGATAGTATGTACTGTATGAGGGCATATTATCGTATGAGAATATCCTGAGGAAATGGCAGCAGATCCATAGGCTGCGCACAGTTATGTAAAGTGGCTGGTAGACGGCCGTGCCGAGCTGATGCTGGACCTAATGACTCCCTGCTTGTTCAAATCAACAGACATTGTTCACGGAAGCTGTCCTTGGGCTTGTGTTTGGAGGAAGACGGTCTGCTTTTATGAAAATGAAATACGACTCATCAGACCGTATTTTCTGCTACTCGGCAGTTCTGGCCCTTGTTGTCCTTGCACAAGGTTATACCTTGCTGTGCACTGCCCTTGAATACAAGCAGTCCCCGAATGACAGCCCAGCTGCGAATTCCAGCTTTGTGATGCTCGTAACATATATTTTGAGTTAAAAATGGGTGACTGAGATGATGATGCAGTTCTCTACTAATATTTGAGGGCGCAATTTGCAAATTGTAATTTGAGCACCAGCTCTTTGGCTTCTGTTAGTTGCTTCATGTTTCTTCTGAAATGTCACAAATTTGTCCAGTACCTGTACATTGTTTGAAGTGATTGTAATGTTCTGGAAGTTAGGCCTATTAATGCTGCTGCATGATAATAATGGAAAAAGACCCAGGGGACTGGTATATATAACTGAACATCCATCCATTTTCCAAACTGCTTATCCTACTGAGTTGCGGGGGGTCCGGAGCCTACGCTGGAAGCAATGGGCACGAGGCAGGGAACAACCCAGGATGGGGGGTCAGCCCATCGCAGGGCACACTCACACACCATTCACTCACACATGCACTCCTACGGGCAATTTAGTAACTCCAATTAGCCTCAGCATGTTTTTGGACTGTGGGGGGAAACTGGAGTACCTGGAGGAAACCCCACGATGACACACGTGACCCAGGCGAAGACTCGAACCTGGGTCCCAGAGTTGTTATTTCCATTGTAATGAAGCAGAAGTGATGTCTTGCTTTTGTACTTCCCGCTCACCATTTTGTGAAACCTGCATCCAAAGTCCTTAACCCGTCTTCCCGTCCCTGTGCTGCCGATCCCTTCCTCTGCTCACCATAATAACGGTTTATATGAATATGGCTTTTTGCTTGGTTCACTGGGCCCTGTTTTGGTCAGATGACCTTAGATGTCCTTGCTGATTCAGCGGGAGCTGTTCGAGAGAGCTGAGGACTTCCTCATCATTCTCGACAACGTTGCCCCCACCGAGCTGTGCACACGTCTGCTGTGGAAGCCAAGCAAGTCGGTGGGTCTCTGTCCCCCTGAGCCAACACTCACACGGGCTTCCAGGAAAAACCTCCTTTTACTCACTGTTCCCAACCGCATCCCCCGTACGGGACGGCCTCACCGTTACTCTTGGCCTCTCTGCGCCTTTGATGGACCTTTTAGTCATGTTTTTTTCCGCTGGTGTTCCTGTGTCTGCGTGGGTGGCGTTTGCGGCGCGTAAATTGATCCCGCCGACTTCACAGCTCAGCAGGAGACTCGGCATAGTTCCATGTGGAGAGGAAACAGGAGCAGAAAGAGAAGATCATTCAGGCCAGGGGAGAAGCACAGCCTGCCAAAATGCTAAAGGCGCTCCCAGCACGGAGATCCGGGAAGGAGCCCACAGTCATTGCAGCTTGGCGTAAACCATGACTTTGACAGTCCGGTGTTATTTTAGGAAATGTGACTTCAGAATGAGAAATTCCATAATCGGGTTACAAACACAAAATGTTCTCCTTAGAGAGGAGAAGGGACCAGGGCAGCCTTTACAGTTTCAATCAAAAGAAACTGTGAAGCAGAGCTGCTCGAAGCACATGTGGCTTCGCCGGCTAATGTCACTTTGTCTCGGGGTGGATGAGAGTTTATTGGCGTCGGTGGCCGGATTTCCTAAGATGGAGCCCTAGACGAAACACTCATGTCGCCTAATGGGTTGGACTGGAAGTTCCGTCAGTATTTGATTAAAGGAAAAAAGGCCTCATTGCAATTTTAGCATGGATACATTGTATACAAATTAGCTGACAGATGTTCTTTGGTTGGTGCTGTGTGACAGTAAATGACTTTTTCATTGTAAGTTGGGAGAGGCAGTGATAAAGAATCCAAGATATTTGAAACTACGATGCAGGAGAGCAGCCCAGAACAGAGCAAAGACGGGACGCTTAGCATCTGTGGACCGGTACTGTTCATGTGGTCGTGTTACATTAGAAGACAATCATGGACGAAGATGACAGGTGTAATGTTTGGAGAAATATAAATAGATCAGGTTAGTTTCAGTTTCCACAAGTTAATAATGTTTTAATATTTTTTTCCTAAACATTTAAAAAGCTACTCATTTTCTTATGAATTTCAAATTTATTTGTTTGGAAATTTAAACGCAATTCACTGATATAATGCTTACAAATGTGTTACTTGTAAGAACCCTGTGTTAGATCTGTGTAACGTGCAATGTGTACTGGACTTAATGTCTCGTATTTTTCAGGGACTGTGTAGATTCATATTTGATTAAACTGATGCTGGTTGATTGCTCTGCCCTCCATTTGCCACCCTGCCACAGGTTCTGGATGCCATTATTCATGCCTGGTGTCCTTTTTCTGAAACGCACAGATCCTAAGAGGTAAACAGCTCCACCACCCAGCTTACACAGATTTGTTGGAGTAGGAAGTTTGTACCTTCTTTGATCTTATGAATGGCACCAGTTTTGTGTTCATGCTGATTTATTGGTTTTGAAGTAATCTAGTAGTGTTATATATCAGTGTAGAGCTCTGACTAAAAGCAGTGACACACTCAGACAGGATAGAAATACTCATTAGACTAGCCTTGCAACTTCCTGTTCCCACATTCAAAAAATTGAATCAGGTAGGTTGTGCACTGTATATTAATTTTATGTTTTCAGTTTAATTAAAATAAAAAAATAATAATTCTATAAAAAATAAAGTATATGTAATTATGTCTTTCGTTATGTGTACAAAATAATCATGCACTGGTTAATCACAAATCATTTATTTTAAGTGAATTATAGTTGAAATACTTCTTACATCCAGAAGGTGGCAGTAAGAAGATTAAAATGATTCAGACTGCACATGCGCAAACTTACTATCTTGTTTTTGGCGGTAAACTTGCCAACGGTTTGAGAGAGGTAGGTGGACATGTTTCATCTGTAGTATTATTGAGCATGATTCAGTTGTGTGTTTGTAATACAACACTCGTTCTATATTTCTGAAGTGCTTGTCTTTTTAGAGAGCGGTGAGTCTGGCACGTTTGCTAGCTTATAGTCGCGCGATAACGCTACGTTAACGTTAGGTCGGTCTGCTTTCATCCCGCCGAGATGTGGTAATTTTACTGTCGTGTCCCTATCTGAACTTTCAGATATCAAACTTTATTTTACTAATGACATCCCATATTCATTCTAACGTCGCTGCTTCATATTACGTTTTTCGTCGGCAAACTAGTTGAGGGGGGGGGGTTTACTGTGAAACAGGTACAGGAAATGCTACGTGTTTTAAACAGAAAATTACGTTGGGCTACCCGGTTACTAAAGGACCAAGAGTAGCACATGCGGTAAGTTACTGAAATACAGCGCTGGAGCCCGCGTCACCAACAACGGCATCCTCCAGTGTTATGTTTTTAACTAGACTGCATTTCCGCAGAGAAAATAGTAAATTGTGCTTGGTCAAGTGCAGTAGTCGTCTGGACCTTCTTGTCCCCCTTCTTCCTGATGAGGCCTGAGGTTGACTACCGAGTCTCGTAGCTGTGGCCTGCCGCCAAGAGACACTACCGTCCCTTTGTCTCAAAGTTCCATGCACAGCTTGACCAACACGCTGCCCAGCTCATCGAAGTGTTGAAGAAGAAAGGAGGCTTTGCAGGGGATAAAATTTTGGTCCCAATCACACAGGTATGTTTTGCTATCGTTAGAGAACATTTTAATTATTGTAAGTTGATGCTGACTAGTCAGTTGTGACAGGTATAGTGAAAAGTTAGCAGTCAGAAACCCAAACCCTAATGTTTCTGTCTTTTTTCTCACTTTAGAATGAAACCATTGAAAAGAGGAGGGAGTGCATCCTCAGGGCACTTTGTATCTATCTGAACGAAGACCCGAACATCCTCTTCAAAGAATACCTGGTTAGTAATTTTAATAGTTTAGTTTCTACCTGGGGCGGCATGGTGGTGCAGTGGTTTGCACTGTTGCCTCACACCTCTGGGACCCGGGTTCGAATCCCCGCCTGGATCACGTGTGCGGAGTTTGCATGTTCTCCCCATGTCGTCGTGGGGTTTCCTCCCGGTACTCCGGTTTCCCCCCACAGTCCAAAAACAT
>JAODJX010000035.1:2499536-2514135 GCA_026776945.1 Isichthys henryi | reverse complement strand
ATGGGGAGAACATGCAAACTCCACACACATGTGACCCAGGCGGGGATTCGAACCCGGGTCCCAGAGGTGTGAGGCGATACATTAAAAATATTAAATAGTAAAATTCAATAAACGACGATGTCCATTTTATTACCTTAAGGAAATATATACATGTCAGTTAGATGGTAATCTGCCTGAGACATGAAGAAAAAAGCTGTTCGTAAAGATCATTTGCTAGTGATCAATTTCACACAGACATACATGATCAGCACAAGCGGTTTCCACTGTATTATGATTGCATAAACATAGTTCCAGAGTTAGAGTATCTCCTTTTCTTCTGCTGGTGAAAACATCAAAGACAATTGGTTTTGAGATTAATGGCTACAATTCATTGCATGTTTGAGTGAATGCTTGCGCTTGTGAATAAGTGTGTCCTAGGAGATTTCACAGATCTGCTCATTTTCTTATAGTGATGTAAGAGCATACATGCCTTGTTAATACTTCGTAAATACGTCACTTTGCATCGCATTGTATTGCACCAGACAATGTTTCCTTTTCAATGAACCACTCTTGTTCATGTCAGCTTGTATACTCAGTATAAATATGATAATTTCTTAGTAGATTTATTTTCCAGAAGCTCTATAGGAAGAGCAAATCTCTGTACCTTAGGAGAGCCTATTCTCCTTCCCACAAGCACAAGGCAGGTGACCAGCTAGTGTCTGAAGGACCATATCTGAGAAACACTTTTGTAATAAATTTCCAGAATGGCTTTGATAAAAATATAACTGCATAAATGTATTCAAGTATAAAACTAAAGTGATGTGGATGTTTGGCCTAAATAATTAGCTTACCCATTACCCTCAGCAGTAAATCTGTGACCCACGACATTCATTTTTTAAGCTGTGTGGCTTTAAGCAGATTTAGTGACTATTGAAAAAATTCCCAGTGCTGCTGACAGCAGGACAGATGTAAGGGAAGTCTTGAAACCTCCCCAGTTTCGGTTTCTCTGCAGTGCGTGTCCTGTGTCAAGCACAGGAGCGACACGCTGGAATGGGCGAGCAGCAGGACAGCACCGTAAGCGGGAGAATGACAAACAGCCCACGTATTTCTTTTTCAAAATGACACAACGCAGCAAAACAGTTTCAGGGAGTCTGTTTTTGCCTCCTGTGTGTTACTATTCAGGGTCAGAAGCACATCAGTGCTGATTTTGATATCTTTGTGACCCCTGAGTGCTCAGCCTAGTAGTACTGTACTGGTTCCATTAGTTATATTGTTGTTCTGAGTTGTGGTCCATGCCGTGAGACACAGTCAAATTTATCATGAAAAAACAGTCATTTGTATTCATCTCTGTGCTGCAGCGTGATCCCTGCCGCATGGCCCCAGCATCTATCGCATGTCTTACTAGTGTTGCAAAACATTTGGATTGGTGTCGGAGTACAGAAGCAGCTCTGTGAGCAGACATGAATATTTATGGTTTGGGCCCCCCCAGCCCCTCCTCCCACGCCTCACTCCATTCTCTGCGTTCTTTCCCTGCATTCACCTCTGACCTCCTGCGTCTTCGGCAGGCTCCACCCCTCCCTGTTGCTGGGCTGCTTCCTCGTTGTTCATCTTCTCTCCGTGCCGCTTCTCACAAGAACCCCCATACGCAGCTTAGTGAGACATGGCTGTCGGCTGTTAACGTGACTGACTGTCATTTGCAGTAATTTTACTACATTACATGCAGTACAAGTCAAAAGTTTGGCGACGTCAAGCTGCCCTTAGCCAGAGCGACTTAAAGCGTGATGATAAAACTTTGTTTTTCTAGCTGTCGTTGTTACGTAATCATCCTCATGGCAATTATGCTTTGATTGTAAAGGAGCAGACAGGAATTAAACTGCATATAATACAAAATGTATTCACTTCCAAAGTTTATATAGTCAAAAACATGCCTTTGAAGTATTAAATTAACATGAGTTAGGGGCTTTATAAGTTGGGCAGGTGTGTGTTACCTTAACTTAGCCAGCGTTAGTTTACTGCCTTGCATTTTAAAAGTCAGTTTCAAGAAATAAATGAGAGACATAATAAGCACTAACTCTTAATCCTAATTCTTGTCCAAAGAAGCACATTCCTACCGTACTCCAAATTAAGAACGTACTGTGATGTTAGTTTCTAGCTGTTCTGGAAGTTAGCAGACCTAATGCTGTATTGCATATGTAAGCTGTGCTCTTGCTGCTTTTGTTGAAAGTTCTAGCATCTCCTGAGCTACCCCTGATGGAAAATATCAGCACAAAAAAATTTCCAGGAATGGATGGTAAATTAAAAGCTGTCGAATGCCAGCAGAGGAAATGAAGTGACCCAATCTAGGTTCTAGTCACAGTGTGAGAGAGGAACCTACAGTTTGGGGAGGATCCTTTCCCTGCAGCCGCAGTTAGCTACTAATTATTAACGATAAAATGCATTTTTTTTCTCTAGGTTACGTTCCATCCCTTACATTGTCAAAGCAGTGGCCTACCAGATACACGACAGGTCTGAGTCTGAGCTCCGAGGGCATTGCTGTAATAAATGAGAGATTTCCTACACTTAGCGAATCACACTATCCAGGGGAAGTGAAAAGCACAGCTTAGATAAAAATCTTCTGATCACCTCCTGCGTGAAATATTTCATGTTTCTCATTCAGCTACGTTAACCTTTTCAAAGGAGTACAAATGACACTTACACTGCCCTCCTTTAAGACGTAGCTTTGTTCCCATATACTGTAATAGATATGCCAGTGTGCAAATATTAGCAATAAGTTTCTCTGTCCTTTGTAGTGCTGTTTTAAATGAGAATATGATTGATAAACCATGAGTGACTGGAAATTCATCAGTTTCATAATTATTAGTCTGTTGCTGATTGAGGAAGGACAGTCATGTCATTTAATGTGATTGGGAGGCTGGTTATGGGATTCCTCTACTTGAGGTGCAGTGAGCATACTTTTGTTGACGTACTGCATGTTTTTGAAGTAACGAAACTACTGTTTTGATACAATCGTTTTGGAGGAACCGGTCCAATGAATCACAGACCATTACTTGAATACATGCCACATAGACAGATCGTATCTCGGGTTCTCGGCCTTCCTGGGAATGGAAACTCTTTCTTGGAGAAGCAGCACAGATCTGCTGAGGTCTTAGCATGCAGCAGCCTGTCGACTTGTCTCGGGGCAAACCTGTCCTTTGTCAGCCGATTCATTACAGTCACCTGTGTCAGTCAGCTCTTTGCTGAAGGTAATTGACCTTTTTCAGACGTCTTAATTTACAGGAGTTTCACTCTTTTCCTTTGTTTGATATTCAATAGAGTCAGCGGAGAGATGAGGAAGCCAAAGGCGCCAGCTGAGAATGTATGTAGATGCATGTTTATGAATAGATTAGGAGGCCTGAAGACCATTTGCTGTAGGAGACGGGTTAGACGTGTCTCTCTGGGCCTTGGTGGCATGCAGGGTGAAGCATTCCTGAGAGGAGCAGAGCAGAGTCATGATAACATATGCTGCACATACTGTATGGATGATGGAAGCTGCAGTTTTTGAGAAACAAAAGCAGAAATTGAGTTTTCCCTAATTGCAGCCGTTCCAGCTAACACTTTCCTCACAGAGCAGCGGTGTTACCTCATACCTCCCAGACTGGAGATTCGAATTCTGAAGTGTGTCAGGCCATGTAGGGGGGTCGGGGCCCAATTGTCCCAACAATGTCATAAAAACTTGTTATAACCCAGTTTTATAACAAGTATTTTTTTTGGTTACTTATGGTTAGGGCTGGGTAGAGGTTAAGGTAGTCATGTTGGGATTATGGTTAGACCCATGCTGACCCTACGTTCTCAGTTAAACGTTCATCTGCAAAATAAATACTGTAATGTGTGTATGCCCTGTGATTGACTGGCATCCCATCCAGGGTGAACAGCCTGGGGTACCCCCCCCACCCCACCTTAAAAGGGATGGAAGAAAAAATAGCTAAAAAACAAAGTTAATGTTAACGGCCATGGTAGATGACAGACCTGGCTACTGTACTCACCTGCACCCTAACGAAAGTTGTTTAAACTGCTGGAATTGTCTTTAGTTAATAGTCTGGGAAAAAGCTGGAGAAATTAATCATGTAAAGGAAACAATTCAGTACAGGTAGGCAGATATGCCGAATAAAACCCAGAGCAAAGCAATGAGAAGTCAATTTCTGACTGAACTGCCTGATTTCTGTAGATATATAAGAATCAGAACCAGAATTCACTTTATGGGCCAGGCACAAGTGCATGTACTAGGAATTTGTTCTAGCAGTGCTGGTTACATTCACAGAAGAGCAAAGAACATAAATTGAGAAAAATAGATAAGTATAAATGAAATAATAAAAGAATAAAATAGTGCAGAGCGGGGCAAGCTGTGCGATATATTAACAATAATTATAAGGACATTAAAGGGAACAGAGGTATATTCAATACCGAAATATAAAACTATAAAAAATACATGATGTCCAGTAGATGACAAAGATGTGGAAAGATGCGTGCGGAGTGAGTGGGGGGGGGGTGACAGAAGCAGGGACGACGTCGGAGGTGGTCGGGGGGCTTGTTGATGAGTTCATGTCTCTGTGTGAAGATACTGAGTAATGGCGAATCCCTGGAATTCTGCAAACCGCACAGTCACACTACAGACTCCATTTAATATTAATATTATTATTATATATAGTGAGTAAACATGGGTGGTGCTGTGTAACAGTGCGTGAGTGATAAATTCCACTCGAATTGCATTGTTGACTGTGCCTCAGAACCTACTGTACTGGAAATCACACTGCGCCTATACCAGATGTAAGAGCCTGGACATTAAACTCGCTTGGATCCAGAAAGGACAGGTTTGTGTGAAGAATATTTCATTGTGCCTAAAGAAAGATGGGGAGATGATCCTTCCATAACATATCTAGTCAAACTCATCCTATTCGAGTACCGTGCAGGCAGCTCACACACAGATTATGGGTGAAGGAGACTCTTTTATCCACATCCGACTCACGTGCTCCTGCGTCTCGCAGGAGGTGACAGAATCCAAATGGACTGTTACTTTGCCGCCAGAAACAGGCTGCTGAGGGAAAAAAATGATGCAGCCTTTTACCTTGGGTGGGGCTTCAGATTAAAAGTCCCTGTTTTCCTTTTCACTGAAAACATGAATGTGAAGCTTTCACACAATGTGTTTTTGTATCTATGTAGATGAACAGCAGGATGATTCATTGAGGCTCTATTGAAGTGGCAGTTTGTTACTGTGTAAAACTCGAGTCTACAGCCTGAGTAACATAACCATGCTACTGCTGACTCTGAGATTTCATTCATTTAAGCCATATTAATCCGGTTCCTTGCCTCGATATGCCAGGGTATATTGACGATATATAATATATATGATATATAATATATAAACGAGCCCTGCTTCTCACACAGGCAAAGCTTTGCATGTTCCCCATATTCATGGCACTGTGAACAACTTTGTAGTTTGACATGAAAGACTTTAAGAATGCTGGGAACGACTTGAGAGCATCTGACATGTTAGTGGCCCACAGAGTCTCACAGCAGGGTTACTAAGCCTGCAAACACGTTTGTTATCTTTAGGATAGCAATACGCCGGCGAGAGAGCTCAAGGATCACCACTCAGGTTTGTATCTTTGCATCGTATCTGAACCACCTGCCCAAACGACATCAAATGGTGTTTTAAATGTATCTGACATAAAAGTAAATACTGTATTTCTTTGCATGTCACAGTCCTCACGTTTCACACGACTCTTCTGAAATTCACAATTCAGTTAAGTACCTTTTTCAAGGACTGAACAGCAAAATGCTAAATCTGAACAAGCAAACTTCACTTTACTGTTCTGTGTCCGTAAATCGTTATCCCTTCTGCTGCTTGGCATGTGGTGGCTGTAACACCCAAGCTGGAAATAAAAATGATTGATTGTTGGTGTTGTTCAACAAATTTCCCACCACAGCATACAGCGTGAAGCAGAGCACTGGATGCGATGACACTGGATCAGGACTCCATAAATCACAGGGTTATAAATGAAGCCGGTTACCACCCCTGGGCTGTATCACATGACAATGACCACTCCTTGTTTGTTTTCCATCATTCTGCTGTGCCATACTAATGAAACTGAAATCAATGTGTTTCCTTTTCTATTGTAATTACACCGACACACACACACACAAACCAAGGGGGCTGTTTTTTTCTGTCAGGATCACACAAGAAGTCTGGGCCACACCATACAGTAATTAAGTAATATTTTAAGCATGACTAATAAAGCTTCAGTATAGGATAAGGATAATATCACACTGATGTGCTACAAAATATCTAATTAAAAACATTTTGCCTGCTTCTTCTATCACAAAACTCATCACAAAATTATATTAACATGAATTTTAGTTTTTAAACTGATTTCCTGGGAGGGTACAGTTATTACTCTACAGAAGAAGTGACTGCGGGGAGTTTTCTGTCAAAAAACATTTGCACCAACAGACTTACTCAGTCAGAAACCCTTCCAGCTAGAACAACTAGGATTAACTAACATGGCTTGTTACTCTAACACAGAACAACGCTTCACTCATGAAATGCTCACAGCAGTATAAAACATATCTGATAATGATCACCTGTAAATTAGTTATCTCAGTTTAATTATAGATGGTTCCTCTCTGGTTGTATTTGCAGCTAAAATGAGAATCATTTCTGTAAATGGAAATGATGGATGACAATGACATTTATGCACAATGCATTGTCCTACTCTACGAAAAAGGTACATGACAATGTATAATGCAAAGGTATGTGCATTGCAGCGAAGAATTACATACTCTCCACATTCATGAATTTTATTAAAGAATGTATATAAATATTAAGATTGGTGTCTTGGTTTTTAGACATTTGTCTTGTTCTTTATGGCAATCAGATGATTGCAATAATTGAAAAGTTTACTTTAAAATATATATCAAACAGTCCTGTGTGTATCATTAATAAAGGGATCAATAATTGTTAATGTTTGACGACATTAATTGTTATCAAGCTTCCTTTATTTTTCTAGCCAGCGGTAATGGAATCAATCCCAGTGAGCTGTACTTTTGATAGCCCATAATAATAGTAGACTGGTCAATTAATCAAACTGAAAGCTGTGATGGCACCATACACTTTTCTCCAAATAAGCACATTTAGATTTATTTTACAGCATCCATGTTTAGTACACAGAAATTTGGAAAAGGCAGCTTCATGTCTAAGGGCAATTTCGGGCATCCCCAGGGAGAGGCCAGCAGCACAGAAGCCCTTTCCTGTTGTAGTCAGGACTGTGGCCTGCTCCTCCATTTGCTCTCAATCACACTTATTGTCTTAATCACTTTGATGCACACATTCATGGCTCGCTGTCGCCCTCGGTCTGCTTTCATGACAGCTGGTGGTGAGCCCGGCCATCTTTGCAGTATAGAGGCAGCTCAACAAAAGATTCCATTTGTCGTGAAAAAATTTATACTGACATCTCCTTTATTGATGATCCCAGTGATGTTTTGGACTTTTTATATTTTTACATCAAACAAAGGAGTCTTCCTTAAGCATTAATAATATTTGTAATCATATTTATAACCTTTCAATGGCAGACAAACTGCTGGGCAAGCTATAGATTTACACGTTTATATTTTCACACCTCAGCCGGTGACATGTCCTCTGATTATCCAGGGCTCCAGGTGGCTAATTAATACGAACTCGGTGAGTTCTTACACCTTTAGTGCTGTTAAAAATAACAGAAATTGCTATACCTTTGCATGTTTAATTTGTCAGTTAAGTTCTGTAAAGAAAATTAAGTGCATTTAATAATGTGTCTTCTCCTACAATGGCTAGTCAGACATTTTTAAAAGTTTAAATCCAGCTCCTTTGAGGCAAGCTTTAAGGAAACAACGCAACTTCATCTAAAAAAAAAAAAAAGTATTAACGCCTATTCTGTCACCAAGCTATGGGCTCTCAGGAGAGTACAGTTTCAATGCTCAGTTATATTATCATGACGGACTTGTTCTCCCATGTAAAACAGAAGCCAGCGCTTAAAATAACATTAGCTGCTTGTATGTAACATCATGGTGCTGGGGGGAGGAGTGTTATTTCCTGCCACTGTAAACCTGTACATGAATGGTATCACAATAGAGGCCACTCCGCTCCATCTGACTCGGCTTGAACATCGATCAAAGCAACGCGACATCTAGCTTGACTACATTTGGAAACGGTCACCAGTGAGGTTTGATGAAACGACCCGCTGAGGCTTCGCCGTGGTCTTCCTGATCTGATTTATGCTGATACTCCGGCGTACTCAGCCATCGCCGTGTGGCTCGCACTCCCAGGCTGGCGGCGTGGAGCCGCTCTCACCGTCAAACCTTTGAAGGATGGCAAAGGGACGAGCCTCCCCTTGCGGAGATGCCCTCCCCTTCACATTGTGCTCTGTGCCTCCCTCCCTCTCGCTCCCTTAACGGCAGGCTCCCACCTTCCTCTCTGTCCTCGATCAGGCCCATGTATGGTGCTGCTGGTTACGATCTAAAAGGGAGGTAGCATTGCTAGGAATGTGCAACGCCCCACTGGAGAAATTATCTCAAGAGCTGTTTACTCTCAGGAGAAGACGAATGAGTCTAAAAAGAGATTTTTTCAAATCCGTCTGCCCCTCCCTCGTATCTCGCATGTTGTCAGTAGGTCTGTGAGCTGCCCCAGTTTTTCTTATTTTTAGAAGCTGGGTGTCGTGTGAAGAAACAGCTGATATTAGGAGGCTATCAGCTTCCTTAAGATGTCACTTGTCTTTGGCTTCTAACATGTCCTAAGGAGCCTTGAAGCTGCTGTATTTATCGAATGGCACTAAGTGACGATGAAGCATTGAATACCTTTCTCAGTAACACAGAAACAGCATTCATGCATTCGCCCTTCATTGATGCCGCAGACGCTCATTATTTTGAAGTAAGGCCCCTGAGCTAGCAAACCATTTAAAACAGCTGAACGTGTGTTTTGCTGCATTTAAGTATGCCCGGAATAGAAAATTACATTAACATGCTCAGTTTGAGACAACTACTAGGTGTGAAATATAAAACTGGCATGAGAGACGACTCATGAAATTCATAGTTAGCATGATTTCAGTTTTAAAGTGTAATTTAGCACTCTGAAATCTTTAAAAAGGCTTTCTATAGTAATACAGACTTTTGCCAAGTTCTGCAAAGTCTTTATCGTTTGGAACTTGATGGATTGTTCAGTACTGAAGAAATATCTCCAGTATTAGAAACACTTAAAAGGTACTTTTACAGCCGTGTTTAATATATTTAACTTATGAACTGTATGTTGAATCATATTGTGTAGGTCAAGCTATATTTAGTACATTACATTGCTAACTGCAGTATTGTTGATATCTGACCTATATGCACTGTACAGCTGAGTAAAAGGAGAGCATTTTCCACCAGTCAGAGAGGACTCACTTTCGGGATGGTAAGAGATTCTATAGTCCTTTGCTGACCAGAGAACAGGACTTGTATGGACATGCGTGAGATCAGCACTCAAATTCCTCTTGCTCCCACCCCTGCATCTGCCCGCCCGAAGGCAGGGCTCAGCTTATGCTGGGACACTTTCAGCTCTTTCCTTGCTGTCGCCCTCCACTGGAATCAGAGAATATAGCCTTAAATGTTGTTTAACCTAGTGACAACAATCCAGGAAAAAGCATGTCACTCTTGGCCTAAATATCAATCTGAATAGCTAAAAGGACACCTTTTTCAGTACTTACAGTGAATTTAGCATATGGGCATCTTTCTATTTTTTTGATTACGGTGTTCTGAAATATTTTTTATGTGTAAAATGTTCTTGCCCTTTTTGGTTATACTAAATTCGTATATGTATATCTGATTTTTCAGTTTATTTCCAAAGTAATTCTTCGTCTTGCTTTTCTGATAATTGATTTTCTTGTCTTATTGTTTTGCAGAGAATCTTAATATTGTTGGATGAGGCATACATATCCGTGTCTACATGCTGTGCTTCCTTGTAACTATTTTAATTATGTAACTGCTGTGTTACAGTTTTTCGTACTGCTACAGATCTATGTTGGGGTTTTAAACATTGCATTACCTAAGGAAAAAAATGGACTACCGAGAAAACTATACGGGAACTGCATTACAGGCAGTTTAAGACCCAGTGCAAAGGCGAGCGGCGATCCAGATCCGGCTTGTGAATCCAGTCCGGCTTTTGCATTTGGCCCCGCCGCAGTGCGCATGCTCGGCGCTCGCCGTCCTCGTCCCCTCCTCGCTCCGCCATTTCGCGGGGCGCGCACGTCGCCCTTCATGGAGGAGTGGTGGCCTGTCTGTCTGCCTGCTTGTCTGTCTGTCTGACTGCCTGTCTGTCTGCTTGCCTGTGCTACCGTGCGCGGCTATATGGTGGAGAACGACACCACCGCTTGCTGATGAAATGGCTGCAACTCCATTTTGTTTCGCCGGATGCCTTTTTAAGCTACAGAACAGAAGCTTACATATTATCATTCTGGTTTTATGCTTTCTTTTCCCCGTGTTAGTATTCTTGAAACTAGTTTGTACAATAAAGAAATATTGTGCAGAAATTATAAGTAGTAAAGAGTTTAAGTACTAAAAACTGCTCTGTACGGCGCTAAAGAATGGATATGGAATGGGTGAGGAATTTGAAAAGCAGTTTTATATTTTCCACAAATTGCCCATCGTTTCATCGCCTTTACTCTGCTGCGCTGGTTATTAAAGAGTTAATAAATCGGTTTATAGCTAATTCGTTTTTAACCTGTAGTTGGTTTATAGTAAGTAATTAGCTTTAAGATTAAGGATGACAGTCGCCATCTGGACATAATGAGCCACAAAAGCGTCCTGGTTTAATGAACATTTCATCGATGAATGATGTTCTTACGCAAACAGAAGTATTTCGGTCACCCTTCGGCGACCCGTGTGTCCTTGGATCTTGCAGAAAGAAAACTACTTTGACAGGAGCTATAAGACGCTTAATATATAACAAATATATGCCAATATCGATCGGCATATTCTTGATTAATAAGCATGTCATCTTGATAAATAATTTTACAATTAAAAAATGCCAAGCTGTATAATAATAGATATGGTGGGTGGCAAATTACTAGTCGCACATCGGAGTTTATTGAACATTTTGTTGCAGGACAAATGAAAATGCGCTGCATACTAGTTTGTAAATGAGTTAACATGCAGCCTGGCTCGTGCACATTTGCACTGGGACCCTGTCGCCTTATAGCGGCGTTTTGTTCCCCTAGCAACTTGCCCCCAACCGGTGTGACGCTGATCGCCCGACCTGAGCACCGCATTTACGGCAGCAGGTAGATCTGCTCCAGTCTGCGGCAGTTAGCAGGTACATCGCGTTTAAGCAGCAGCTTATTGGGAAATCGGCGACCTTTGGAATCGATGAGTATTTCGGTTAATATATTAGCTGTTAAGGTCGGTGTGCAGGAAAACGGTGGAAAATTACCCAGTGTAGAAAACCGAGTGTCTAGACTGTCTGTTTTAATGCGTGCAGATTTTTCATTGTTATGTTAATTTATTAAGAAAGTTATGTTAAATGCGATTACAAAACCGAGTGGTATTGTCCTCAGCGCTAACAGGAAAAATGGCGAAATTTACAGCATACCACACATGGGCCTAATCGAGGACATTTAAAGCATTCGGCTTCATAAAAGCGCAGTGAAGTTGTAGGCGCCCCAGGTTAAAGACTAAAAATCAAACAGTACAGCGCTGCCGGCTTTCGCTGCAATAAACTGGACTCGTTAATGCTGCCGGTTGCTGTCATGCCGGGAAACGGCGCCACTGCGGTACCTGGTGTCTGAAATTCCTTTATTTGGACACTAGAGGGCTCTCCCGGTAGAGACACGCATATAAGTCAATGCAAACAGCTTTGGATGCCGTAGAGTTTAAACGCGCACCTTGCAGTGTTTGTTCTCAAACGCCAGATGGCAGCAAGTAACTGTCATAAATGGCTATTCATTTTCTTTTACTGGACAATATCCCCATCTTTACCCTAATACAATGTCCTTCAGCATTACACCGCCTAAGTATGCTGAAAATGTTCGTTTTTCTGTCTAGTATTGCTGTTTAGAGAATTGAATTTTGAATATAGGCAAAAAAAATGTGAAGAGATCCATCATTTATACTCTCGTTTTCCTGGCACAGCTCAGGTGCCACTTGCATAATCCTCTTTATGAGCACCAGTAACTCTTTTCGGCCAACCACATATATTTCCTTAAAGAAATAAATGAATCCTCACAAAAGAATAGGCCCATAATTTTCGGGTTAGACTGGCCATTACCACTTTGTATTACCTTAAACATGGTGACATCCTAAAGCTTGCAATTACACACACAGTCAACAGTAGCCCTCTAGGGAGGGAATTGTCTGGGTGATGGACAATGGTGGTGCAGTGGGGGGGGGGTTAGTAAGCTACCTTAAACCACCAGTCAGGCCCCAGCTAATGTCCTGCAGGCAAGTACGACACCAACACAATAATTGTGATGCTGCCATTTTCTGAAGAACGATGTTGGTTACTAAGCCATTTCTCAGTACGGCATTACGTGAAAGACATTTTTGCTAGTGGTGACTATAATGTGCACCTTGTTTTCCCTTATGGGAGAGAGAGCAGACAGGTTGACGGAGTGCTTTGCAGCATCTCGATGACAACCAGCTCTGCCAGGGGACTTCAGCCTCCCATTAGCCGCCACTGACAGACCCCTGTGAGTAATCTGATCATTACATCAGACTGACTAACTGAGAACCATGGCAGCCTCCTCGTCATCTGCGTTTGCTACTCTGAATATCATGAGGCTTGGTCATTTTCACTACATCCGTACGCTTTGCTCCCTTCGAATGAAAGCTGTTGGACATTTATCGTACGCGCGTAAAAGTCTAGAAAAATTGCCTTTAAGTAGAGAACATGAACAAGCTTGCAAATGTTCCAGATTGGCATTTTTTTCATGTTATGAATAGTCGTGGTACTGGAAGGTACAATTATAATTTATGTCTGTACATTGCAGGCACCTGTGTAAACACTTGTAAGCACTTAAGGAAAATTTAAAATTAAACACAAAACCAAGTCTTTCATCAGATAAAAATGTTCACACAATCAGCAGTCAAAAAGTCACCGTGTGATAAGAAATATCAGTCTATGTTTAGTTGTTGTTGATACTTTTATAGTTAAAAGTGGGGAGAGTAACCTGCTAGTCAGAATTAAATGACTCTATGTAACTCACAGTTGTATTTGGCTAATAGACCCAGTCAAAGACATGCAAAGCTGTATTAACATTGTAACGATATATGCTGAAATAGGTTAAATATCTAATTTGCAGAAACGTTGCCATGGTATCAGTCTATGTCTGAAGGAAACACATGGTCAGAAGAGGAGGTGTAAAATTTTATGCTTGTCAGAATGTTCTTCTTGTAACTTCTAATGTCTTTGCAAACTGTTGATTCTCTCTTGAATCCTCATCTATGTCAGTTGCAGACGTGTACCCATGGAGTGTCAGTCTGGACCGGCACCTAGCACACATGTGCAGGCCTGCACACCCCGAAGGGACTTTTCTGCATAAAATGGTAGCGGCTGTTTCTTTGCACTGACTAGTTCTTGAATTGCTTGTGGTTTCATGCATGAAAATCACACACCTTGTTGGTGGTTCGAAACATCCACCAAAACTTGTGTGTGATGCGGAGAGCTTCAGATCCGCGGCTGTGATTGTGCTCGTTAGAGCCATTGACACGAACGAACATGACTAAGATTTCATTTAACATGTCGACTTCGCAAACAACATTAATCAACGCCAGTGCTGTAGACATTCTTAGCGTTGTGTCACAATGGTCAAAGGGCAGCAATGTATGCTGGCAATTCACAGGTTATGCTAATGCACACTCCACTGCCGTAATGTTGGATAGGCTCTATGCATTACTGATGATAAAGTAACAACACACCACAGATGGATTTCAGTACAGACGCTTCTCTACTTACGAACGAGATATGTTCCGAACGGCCGTTCGTGACGTGAAATGTTCGTAAGTCTTCATTCAACATTATTTAAGGGTATACGCAAGTATTAAGAACTAGGATGCTGGGAGTACGGACGCTACGCTGCTGTGCGGCGGGTGTAGTGGCCAGAAGTTGTACTAGGCAGAATTGGAGTGCAGAAAGAAAAATTGATGTTGCGGACAGGAAACGGGAACTCAAGGAACACAGTTTGGACTTACAGTCCTCTTCGTTCGTATGTCTGAAAGTTCGTAAGTTGAAAGTTCATAAGTAGAGGAGCGTCTGTACACACACAATGTAAAAATGTATATAAATGTCTCTGTACAGTACACACTGTACTGTACCCAAGTAACTTCATGATCTTCCGTATCTGTGTATAAATGTCTACATATTGTACCTTAACCATGTCTTCCATATGTGAGCTTCTCAATCTTTTGATATTTCAGAGTTAATGTAATAATGCTCTTGGTTCTTTGTTTTCCTTCTGCACTCCAGAATTGAGTACTTAGTTGAACTGGTGATTGTAAGATGCCGTAGTGTGTGAGTGTATGTGAGTGTGTGTTCTGTGATGGGCTGGCGTCCCGCTCAGAGTGACCCTGCCTAGCGTGTGAGTGT
>JAODJX010000035.1:2471913-2496865 GCA_026776945.1 Isichthys henryi | reverse complement strand
GACCCTGCCTAGCGTGTGAGTGTATGTGAGTGTGTGTTCTGTGATGGGCTGGCGTCCCGCTCAGAGTGACCCTGCCTCCTGCCCAGTGCTTATGGCTGCATCCTACATTAGTGAGTGGACCACACCAAACTTACAGCCAGCATGGGAATTTTTTAAATCCCTGTGTTGTTGTTACCTTAATACCCATACAAAAATCCTTCCTTAACAGACTGCAAACCCTTACTCTGACAATATTTGTGGCAGACTAAATGGCTATCGTCTTATCCGAACGAAAAGGCTCCCTCAGTGACAGGCCCGACTGAATGGCTAACAGTTTGCTACACCCTGCATGTTTTCTTTGATGGCCATTTTTTGAAATAATTAAGACTTTTGGTGCATATTTTACTGTATGGCCTAAAGTTGCCTGTTTTCACTAATGCTAAATATATATTTTGGGTCATTATTCATGGCCATTGACTTCGACGTTGTACTCATCTGCCAAAACTGGTGTTACCTCTCAGTTTACAGACATTACCATAGAAATGCCACAGTTAAAACTCAGCACATCTTTCATAGTTTCTGTCTTAAAGAATCCCTCACCGTTTTTATTCAGTCTTATATGAAACAGCCTTTGTATAAAACAATTTTACTACGCAATATCTGAATCCTCTGAGCATTGCTCCTCTATCAAATCACTTCACCTATACTTGCTTAAGGCCTCGGTTAAGCATGTTGGAGCAACACAGCCTTACACTTCATCTTAGGAAGGGAGCTATTTGGAAATGTAATCAATGGAACAGAAAATGAAAACCCCACAGCTTCTCCGCCTACGCTGTACCACGCCGTCACTCGCACGTCGTCTGTCCCTCCATCCTGCTGTGTTGAAGGCTGCTGGCGGTAATCAGCCATGTCAGCTTGCTGGGATACCGTTACTGATCCTGCCACTAGAGGATGTGAGAGGTCCAGGAATGCACAGGCACTATTCTCTATAACACAACCCAATAGGATCTCAGCCTCTGTCAGTAAACTCCCTTTGTCTGTTTGGCCAAAAAGTCTTACTGACAGCATGGACCAGAGAATATGCAGCTTACTGTACCGCTGGCCAATAACTATGCAGCTTACTGTACCACTGGCCAATGAATATTCTGTCTACTGTTCTAATGGCCAATGAATGGTGCTGTTTACTGAATGGAGCCTGCATGACCATCCGTGTGTGATATATATGTAATAAGATTGTTGTCTTGATTTTTTTTTTTTTCCTCATTCATATTTTGGAGGGATTCGTTTTTGAAAGCCATAACAGTATTCAGGCTTAGAAAGGCTTGCTGTTGCTATCCTGTTGTTTGTAAATATACTGGTACTAAGCTTTCCATATGCCGGCGCTGTAATCACAGAGCATCGCCGTGAGGTCACACGCCAGGGTTATCCTGCGGGATCCAGCTGGGCTTACACTGTCATCGAACCCGACTCCGGCAGCCTTCTGGTCAGTGCCCCCTGCTGACATACCCACCCTCGTTCCATCGGCCTTCGCTCGTCCCCGTCTCTGTTCTTCCTCTGTTCTGTGCCTCAGCATTGGATCTCACTCGGAGCTCTGTGAAGTCATGAGCAAGGCAGGGAACTATCCAGGATGGGGCGCCAACCCATCACAGGGCGCATTCACACACCACTCACTCATTCACTCACACACCACTGACTCACACACCATTCACTCACATGCCACTCACTCACACACCACTCACTCACCTTTCACTCACATGCCACTCACTCACACACCTTTCACTCACACACCACTCACTCACCTTTCACTCACACACCATTCACTCACATGCCACTCACTCACATGCCACTCACTCACACACCTTTCACTCACACACCACTCACTCACACACCATTCACTCACACGCCACTCACTCACACCATTCACTCACACGCCACTCACTCACACACCACTCACTCACACACCATTCACTCACACACCATTCACTCACACACCATTCACTCACACGCCACTCACTCACACACCATTCACTCACACGCCATTCACTCACGCACCATTCACTCACACACCTTTCACTCACACGCCACTCACTCACACGCCTTTCACTCACACGCCATTCACTCACACGCCACTCACTCACACGCCATTCACTCACGCACCATTCACTCACACACCTTTCACTCACACGCCACTCACTCACACACCTTTCACTCACATGCCACTCACTCGCATATGCACACCTATGGGCAATTTGGTAAATCCAATTAACCTCAGCAAAGTACCTGGAGGAAACCCCACAGCAACATGAGAGGACATGCAAACTCCACACACACGGAACCATGGCAGAGACTCCCACTCTGGTCCCAGAGGTGTGAGGCCACAGTGCTAAGCGGTGCATCACTGTGTCAGACGCTGCAGTTCCCGTCCCTCGAATACTCCGTCCACTCCAGCAGATTTAGCCAGATGACACACATCCACAGCAGGGATCGTCATGCTCCAGCACGTCGGCTTGCAATCACACTGTTTATACTTTGTAATTCTTGCATTTACAACTATTTAAAGCTTGAATTCAAAGAAGGGCTCGGCTCTGTTTTCACTAGGAGGTACTTGAAGTACTTCAGCACACATCCAACTGTATAAATGTTTAAAGTGTACAACCGCATAATGTCATCGCGACAGTAATTCGCGATTTCCGTACGAGACAGAAACACAGGATATGCTGCGGCTGGCAGGCAGTAGAAGGGTCGCATTCAACTGTCTCGCCCAAAAAAAAAACAAGTTCATTAAAGGCCAAATGCATTTTTGCAATATAATAACATATTTCATGATATTACAAAATGAGATTTTTGTCTGGGCTTACATACGTTTTTGTTTTGATTGCTCTTCTGTGGCTGGTTCATTGTACAAATGTATTCATTCACAGCACCAAGTACAGTACTTTGCCATTTTATTTTCTATATGGGGATGGCGGAGTCATTATTACAAATGCATGAAATGACAGGACCTGCCCTCAGCTACAGCTGGTGCATCCTGACTGGCAATTTTTTTCCAGTTGATGTATACCTGCGATCGGGAAGGAGCCGAATAATTCATTTAACATGCATTACTACTGGCGCAGCATTGTCACAGTGAGAATTTGTGTGGACTCGCAAATGTAATTGCATGTGATTGAAAGCCGGGATCGCGAGCAGAACTGCCGCCATGTGGGTGTTACACGTCAGAGAACCTAAGAAGCTTTATCAGTACAAAGTGCACATGGCTGAACGTTCACAAACATCTGAAATACCGCCTGAAGAATCTGCCGCCATGTCAGCACTTAAACCATTATATTACGCAGCAAGATCGGATCATTAAACCGTTCTCTCGCCAGTGCAATATACTTTGGCAAAAGAAAATATTGCTGTAAATATTTTTATTACTCTTGCAGGGAGGATGATCTTTTCGACATTTTAATGTAAGTTTAAATGGAAGGATGGCATCGTGAGTGCAGCGCTCTTCTATTATGTGAAGGCATTACTGTCTAAATGAGCCTAACGGTCCATTATGCCTGTATGTGAAATCTGCAGTCCGGTAGGATTAATACTGAAAAGCCTCATTGTGTGCGTGTCTGTCTATATCCTTACATGTGTGTTTGCTCCATGTTTCCCCATGTCTCTCTGTGTCTCTCTATGTCTCCCCACGTCTCTCTATGTCTCCCCACGTCTCTCTGTGTCTCCTAGTGTCTTTTTCGGGTCTCCCAGTGTCTCCTCCTTTATCCTTCGTGTCTCCCCATGTCCAGCTTGCCCATGTAACCAAGCACTTCTGGAAATCAGCTGCATCATGGAAGATCGACATCCAGTGCAGGCTCACTGCCTACCTGCCCCATCCCTACTCTTGCAGAACAACCCCAAGTATACACTCCTCCTGACCATATCGACTGCCCGCTAATGGACCGCCCTGCAGCTGGGAGAGTATATATCAGGTTCTGACACAGCAGACACTACGAGGTGATTCATTAAAGTGAAAGCACTGATCCTCAGATCTGCTGCTGGCAGAGACCACAGATACAGTGCACATGGATTATTAGCTGACTTCCATCAAGCTTTTACTGGCAATAAATAAGTTGTTAATCCGGTTACACTCCTTGAAATCCTCGGTGATGGGGCGTTACACCAAGGCCGTAAGACAGAGTCTGTATGAACGTAAATAATTCATTATCGTTATGAAGTCTGGCGTGCTAATTATTGTGGCTCCCGCCCTCGAATGATCTTTGAAGGCATTAAGCTAATGTTGCAGAACTGAGACACGTGAGGTATTGATCTGTGAGGTATTATTGTAGCTGCCAAGCACATCTGCACATTTGTGTGGTGAATAAGAATAAAGAAGCACCGCATGAGCTCGTTCATCTTTAACGGCCGGGCCTGCTCCTCTCTGAAGCACTGGTCACCATGGGGCTTCCTGTCCCTGTGTCAGGGTGAACGTCAGCCCTCTCAGTTTGGCCTGCGCTTGATCTAACTGCAGGAACGCTGAAGTTTTGCTTTGAACAGATTGTAATTTATTTCAGTTTCACATTCATAGCATCTGTGTCTGCGATAGCACACAAAAGTGCCCGGCTTTTTCTAACGTGTGTTTCAGAAGTAAATGAGTCAGATTTTCTTGCAGGTGGTAATAGCATGAAGGGATTTGAGAGAGAAAAAATATACACCAAAATTTGACGCTTCTTCCAATTTAATTCCGTAAGCTTGTTGCGCAAAATGATCAGATGTGAAAGTCATTTTCTGCAAAGTTAACTTAAATATCCTTAAATAATTGGATAATCACAGTCAGCCATAAGGATCTTATGATAATTATCTGCTAATCTGGGGCAAATACACCAAAGCAAATTGTACGTGCAATTGATATAGAGTCAGTTCTTTTAATTTATGTTTGATTTAAGTTCCTTTGCTGCAGTATGCAACCAGACTTCCCCCTGGCATCAATAAGTATGTCTGTCTGATCTGTCTGTCTGTTTACATACACTGGGTCAACAACATGTAGAAGGCCACAGATGTGCAGTTTATGTTTGTAAATCGAAAGATTTCAATGTGCTGAAGTAGTTCTGCTCACAGGTCCTGTATGGCCCTCATCACTAACTAGGGTGTGTTGGCTGTGGTCATGGCTGAGAAAACATGGAAGATAAGTTATTGAGTGCTGGGGGGGCGACACCATGCAACATGGAAAGTACTCCTATTGTGAAGTGTTCCTGCTGGGGTGGTACTGAGTCATTGTTCTGTTTGTAAAAGCATGCTCCCCACGCTAAATAGATATATATATATATATATTAATTGCTGTCCAATCCCAAACAAGCAGAGCAATGTTGAATAGCATCCCTTTCATTGTCGTACAGTAATGAGGAACTCGTTAATTTAGATTCCACATGAGATTGAAAAGCCCCAGAGTGCCTTTTGGAGCCTCGGTGTGACAGACACACAAGGGGAGGTTTGTGCACCAGACTGGAAGTCTAGAAACCAATTTCTGTACTGAAACTAAGACCACGCTTCATGAAAACTTCACATCTAACATCCATTTTACTTAAAATGATTATTTCATTTGAAATATTATGATGATAATTTTACCATTCGTAATTGTTCATTATCATCATTAATTCTTCCATCAGTTTTCCGTAATTTCCAACCAATTAAGGCTGCAGTGATCAAAGTCTATTATGGCAAGCCAAGGATGTAAACGAAGTTACACCCTAAAGAGAAAATGACATTCGGTATACTCTTAAGAAAAAAACATTGTTGCTATATATTTCATATTACTTCATACATGTAATACGATTAGCTGCCAATGTCTCAAGCAGCTGTTGCGATACTTGCATCTCCCAGCCCTCTGTCTGTTTTCCTTTTATAGTTGCCTTATTGTGTAGGCTGTCAAGTTCTCAGCACACTGCAGCAATGATACTTATAAAATGTGACTCAGTCCATTCTGTCTTCCTTTGTTTCAACTAATGTTTTGCTTTTGTTGGCGCCAGGAGGTCAGCGGGTTGCGATCGCTGCGCGTAGCGCTGTGAATCATACGTCCGTCAACGGCACCTGCCTGAGGACATGGCCTCTGTTTTGAAGGAAGTGTTGGTTTGATGTCATAGCAAGTCGATTAACCCCTACTTACAGCCAGTGATGGTGGAGAAGACAGCCTGGGCTCTGAATGCAGTGCTCTGAATGCAGCGCTCTGAATGCAGTGCCTTTCTGCGCATTCTCATTCTTACAAAGGACGGATTCAAGAATGCTAGCAGTGTCATGACTGAGGCAGCCCCCAGGTCGACCTACCTGATCCCGCCAGCCACTCATCGTCACGTCTGCTGGATTTGTTAACCTTTTATTCCATCAACAAAAAAGACCGCAGTGCACACAGGACTGCGAGGTTCTGTTTGTATTTTCTGTGTGTTACACAGAATGAGAAAGTCTTGGTGGAAAGTAGTGCGTTTGTTGGAAACGGCTGTGTTTTAATTCAGCCTTATTCTAACTGTACCATCAATCCAACATGACATGATAGTTCCAGTGTAATTCTAAGACAGTTGGAATGTAATTCAATATATCCAGTCTAACAAAAACAATGAAGAGAATTAATATTTAATGCCAGTCAGCAGATTCCCCCTGATCATTTCTTATAGGCCAATTAACTCTAATGATTCAGTTCTGAAGGGCTGCATTAGCCTTCCAGGTCTCCAGTCTCCAGCCTTTGAATACCTCACACCCACACTGCTGAGAAAGAAGACAAACTGTTCATGAGGGAAATTCATTCATTCCATTTTGTAATTGAGTACAACGAGCACAAGGCTCCAAACCACAACTGGAAAGCTTCAGTCTATCCTAAAGAATGAGTATGTATCTTTCCATTTTTGAGTTATTATACCTGTTCACGATCTAATAGAATTTATCATCCTTTAATGCCATGCATTATTGTATTAGATTGATTAAAACTAATGAGATTCGATGCATTTTATTGACCAGAGTGTTAAGCTCATTTCTGAACAGCAATTTGTAACTAGATTTTATTATATTCCACTTTCCTGGCTTATTTTGTACATTTAGCAATTAATTTAAAAATGTAACTTTGAATGATCACATCATTATTTCTTTTATTGCCATTAATATACCAGTAATAAGGTTGCCATCAATCAGTTTTTATTATTAACTCTTTACATTGTCCTCCTAGCACTGTTACATTGTCCTCCTAGCACTGTTACATTGTCCTCCTAGCACTGTTACATTGTCCTCATAGTACTGCTTCCATCTTCCATTAGATAAATTGTTTCTTCTGTACTCATTTATTGATCTGAATCTGCTGTTTGTTTGTTTCTATGTTTGCGTGTGTTCGTGTTGCATTTACTATCAGTCCGTCATTTGGTTTGCCATCTGGTTTACCGTTATGGCTTCTGATTTACTTTGGAGTTACATCTCTGTAATCAACATTTCCGTGAAAAACAAGCAGACTCTTAGCAAGTGAAAATGAGTCAGGGTTAGGATTAGTGGCTGGTAACCAAGTAAACAAGCTGAGTAGATGCCCAAAGTAGTAATGAGCGTAAAATCTTCAAAGATCGAATACAATCAATCTACCCAATCACTTAGCAGCGACAGCATCAGTCTTCTTGGAAGCCGTCCAATCACAGTGCCACAGCATTACCACAGTATCATAGGGGTTAAGCTAGGCTTTCTTTGAGTGTAAGAACAAAGTGCTGTAGGTTTCTGAGCCATCATGATATGAATGACAGCATCTCCTGCACAGCTCCGATCCAGGGGAGATGGCGACACTGGTGTCCCTGGATCCTCCGCAGACTTGGGCAGAACATCCCCAGTCCATTGTCATTCTGTTCACAGCTCTGCCTCATTATGCACATGTCCACGTACGTGTCCTGCCAAGGGCGGTGGGCTCCGCGGGGAATAGGCCAGGCCCAGGAAATCTCTCGTCCCGCTCTGACTGTGTCTTTGCTCTCCGCGAGGCAGCACTCAGCCCTGGACGCAACCGAAACACCAGGTCTTCAGTGGCTGATGTGTGGCCCCTCTGAAGGAAATCAGCGGCAAACTCCCCTTTGTATGACATTTATCCAAAGGCTTTGGAGAGGAACTGCACCTACTAATGGGGATAAGTGTTAATCCTCCCTGAAATCCATAGCCCTCCTGCGGGGTCAAACCGACCCCGAGGATTGGGGCTCCTGCAATGCGGGGAGTGCCCAGAGCCCCCCCTCCCCCTTCTTCACTGTCAGGGACAGCCAATCAGGTGCTCCCTTAGCTGACACGTGCTGCCAAGTATGAGTATGCCAAGCATGTTTGCATGTATTTGCGGACAGAGGATTAAGAAGGTGGGGGGGGGGGTTAAGGAATGAGCATCCAGTGAACATGGGAATTAAAATGTGGAGGAGGAAGGTGTATTAACACAGGGTGAAGATGCTGGCGAAAGCCTTGGAGGAAAGCTGTTGACAGGAGGTTCAGGAGCCCCACATTCCCAGGGTTGGGTGTATGATACCCAGTGGGTCTTATAAGTAGTGCATTTATCGTCAGTGGAAATAGTCAACGTGCTTTGGAATTTTAAACTAATGGATCATCCCTCCGTGAGCCCCAGTGTGGCTTCACTGCTTATAGATCCGCCAGTGATTCCAGCACTAATACCACACTCTGGCAGTTATCCTGTTCTCACTGCACTCACCGCCGGCTTAAGCTGGGGATCTATAACTCAGCCAGGCAGTGAATAAGCGCGCCGTCTGAGACGCTGCCTGTAACCTTGTGCCCGACCTTGTCACCACGTGCTGCTCGCTCTCTTTCCAGCTGTGTCGCCAGATGCCACCTGGCGAGGCCCGAGCTTTCAAAACAGAGCCTTGCTCAGGTGGACCTCACCCCAGCCTGTTGTACTAGTAAGGTGACCTACTTCTCATCCAAATAAGAACATTCCAGTACGGATTACAAGCGGAATCTTGTAATAGTCTATTTCAGCTAAGTCAGTTTGCTGTGAGGAGGATTTATTTTAGGATTTAAATAAGAAAAACTTGACATCATGGTTATAGTATTTTTTATTCTCTTGGTTCCACTTTGCCTCTCCATGTTCTCCTGCCAAAATGAGACCCTCCAACCCTTCTCATTTTATTCCTCCCCCACACAAACTGCATGTGAAGTAGGCCAGGTTTCAGCGACCTGAAAGCCTCTAATGAGGTCAGCCGATGGCGACTTCCCTGCCCACTGAGCGCTAACCCAAATGACCGCTCTGCAGTGCAGGGGTTCAAGGTCCGCTGCTCCCAGAGCCCTCGTTTAACGAACGATCGTCTCTGGCTGAGCTGGTCCTGCCTCTTTATACATTCTCCTGAGCAGACTGCACAGAGCCGTGCTTTGCATGGCAGAATTGCTCTGTACGCCATGCAGACTAGGCATGCCCTGAAGACTACAGCAATGTTTCCCAACCCAGTTGTCAGGGAACCCCGGACAGTCCATGTTTTTGCTACCTCTCAGCTCCCAACGCACCTGTACCCGGTATTCTGTGTTCCTGATTGGCTGGGAGGGAGCAAAAACGTGGACTTCCCCGAGAACTGAGTAGGGAAACACTGCATTAACTCTCCAAACATTCGTGCAAAATCATAACGAGCACCAAGAAATGGCTTTAAAACTCTCTGGCCGGTGGTGATCAGAGCATTTCTAAAATTCCACATTACAGTCGAGTGTTCAAAGCATTGAGGTGTGGATTTTAGCTGGAGTGGCAATGATCATGTTGTAAATTATGCAGAGGCTAAAAGGGGCTGTTTCTGCTGTAAAAGACACACACTGTGGTGCTTTTATGAGAGGGAATGAAAATCTGCCTCCCCCCAGATGGTCACAAAGGGAAGGTTTGGGCCTGTGTGTTTGGGGGGGGTCCGCTCAATGGCCCCCATTCTCTCCTGTACAACAAAAGACCTCTCGTTTAACGGACCTCTTCTGTGTTCTGTATCCAACACTCGACCATTCTGTCATTCAGTACACTAACATTGTGTCGCAAACCACTTTTCCAACTTCAGCAAATTGACTATAATAAGACAAATGAAGAGTCATTGCAGAGGTAGGGTAGGAAATTATAGTAATTTCTACAAGGTTAAAGGTCACGTGTCCGTTCACTGCCGTCTGCTCATCTTCCCCGCTAAATCCTGTGGTTAAATTCATTTCCCCCCCATCTCTGAAGAGTGAGGGGGGCTGTCTATCATTGGTTGATCGAGCATTCATATGAAGCTAGTATATCTAGACTGATATCCACAGATTAAAATTAACATTTTAACCAATATCCATGATTTGTGTATTTCGTAACTTTTTCAGGGGTACAATTTAGTTACTACTAACCTTAACCCTACCCTAGTAGCACGACCCACATGATCAAAAGCCATAAATTATTTTTCATCATTAGCAATGATCCACTTAGTAACAATTATAGTTTAACTGTGCAGATAAACACCACACAGAATATCACTACAAATACCTTAAAAATTGTCCAAAGGCTCTTCAAACATATTTTTAACCATAGGTGTTATGCTCACTAAAGTGAACATTTCATTTCACAATATAATGTCAAAACGCAGAAGGGATATGCCTTAGAGATCCCATATGAAGCAGCTGATGGAAGTAACTACCACTAAATATCCTGTTTAATTACATGGTTCCCAGAAGCTGTAAATTGAAAAGCATCAACTTTAATTTTCCTTAAATAAGTTTAAACAAATCTGAACGCAATTTAAGAGAAACATGTAAGAAACCATTAAATTATGTTATATTTGGCTTCACCTGATTTTACAGGTATTTCTTAATTGCAAGATAATTTACATTATAAGTTCAACAGGTAACACTTTACTTATGGGTCCCAAATACTTAGTAACTAACTACTGAAGTACTCATCATGAACAAATATAATCGCAACTTGAGATAAAAGATGCGTCATGATTCATTGATGATGAACAAATAGGTCAGTATATTACTTGTTATTGACGACTTGTTCCTTCTGTAGTTTACAAAGGTTTACAGAATTAACAGATATAGTAACAAAAATAGTAACTGTTTGAGATGAATGATGCTTTATGATTCATTAATGAACAAACATGAGGTCAGTATTTCACTTGTGTTATTCATGACTTGTTCCTCCTGTAGTTCACAAAGGTTTACAGAATTAACAGATATAGAAACAAATATAGTAATTGTTTGAGATAAAAGATGCGTCACGATTTATTAATGATGAATGAACATGAGATCAGTATGTAACTAACACTTAGTTTGTGGTTAATTAATACATGAGTGATAACTTAATACTACATTATTTGTGTCCCCTCAAATAGTGTTAGTGACTAACAAGATTATCTTGATATGACAGATGACATCTCAACATTACCCAGGTTTATTGCCCAAAATGCCTGAGTCAGTAATAGAGGCCAACATCAGGGACGTAAGTTAAACCTGCTACCTGCTAACATCTTCCTGCTCACTTCACTGCCATGATTAATGCGTCAGAGTTCCGATGTGTACTGTAGAGGGCGCTATGACTCTCTGTGCAGGCCTGCAGCTCTTGCAGTATCAGTAATACAGCCGGTTTAATAGCCTTAAAGTGCTGAGTGAACCTTCACAGTCGGCTGGGCAGAAATGTGCGTGCATGTGCGTGTGGGAAAAATTTACGGTGCGTTTCTGTCTGGTGCCTTATGCCGTCTGCAGGGTATCCTCGGCTTGGGTGGGTTGCAGTTTTTTTCTGAGGGAAGCGGTGGCCAGAAGCTGTACATCTCCTTCCCAGAAGCGCTGCCTGCAGCAGCCGTCAGGGTTGGAGCACTGGCCTCGTTTCATCTGTTCCGCCAGATCCATTGTTATTTAACTATCGCATGCCCGACATTGCTGGGGGTGCTTCGGAGATTGATGCTGATAGATTATATCGTAATTCTAGTCCAGATAACCTGCTATAGCTATTGATTTCGCTCGTCCCCATCCAGGGTGTCCCCTGCCACATGTCCCCTGCTTCTCGGCACAGGCTCCAGGCTCCAGGCTCGCCACAACCCTGAATTGGATAACCAGTTGTGGAGGAGAACGGATGGATGGATTTTATGTGCCGCCTCCTGTCAGGGAGCTCCTCTTTCCAGATGGCACGCCACACATAATTTTGTCTTCATCACCATAAAATGTTATTCAATTACAAAGGATTGGAAAGTGGTCCAGGGATACAGAAATACATCTCAATTCGACAGATCAGAGACCATTATACTGAATGACTGTAATCTATTATACAGTAGCGCTCACAGGGCATAATGTTGTTGTGTCCAACTGCAGTGTGCCCCTATTTCAGATTGTAATCTTCTCATTTTTGGTGGGTGTTACGAATTTCCAGCCTGTTTTATGAACTACGCTGAATCATCCATAATAATTCCAGTTAGCTACTTCTGTATATGTGTACTTGCTTATTTCTGCTTTTAGACTGTAAATGTGCTATAGGGTATCTCGTAGTTCAGAGACATGCCTTCAGCCCAGGCTGTGCCCGCCATGCCCCCCCTCCCCCCCCACCATGCCAGTCAGCCCATCAGCCTCCTCAGCTGATCCTAAGTACAATCTGCAGATCTGCTTGCTTAAATAACCATGCAGACCTGTAGCCACCCACATCCCTCCTACACTCCGCTGTTTCCCAGACTGAGAGCCTGGCTGCAGGAGCCTGAGACACGAGTGACGGTGAGACCCACGGAAGCACACGGCCTCACGTAGCGGTTACCGTTAGGCTAACTGAGCTCGCCGCCTCTCTGCTTCACGTTTGTTATTAATGAATGAATGTGATTATTGAGCTTATTGCTTTGTGCCAAAACAAAATGATGCAATTTGAATTCAACAACACTACATGTGCTACTAAATTTAATTAAAAATGAATTATGAATTTGATTTTCTTTCAAAATTATATATCCCAAATGTTAATATTGTGCAATATAATGTAATACCCAATTATTTAAACCTTAATAAAATATTACAATAGGGACACTTCCGATATTTCCCTTGCCTTTTTAAAACAAAGTGATATTAATCTTATTTCATATTTATTTCATATTGATATTTTATGAATGAAACAAAGTAATAAAAAGTCAGAAATATATTCTTTAGAATGCATTATATCATATAAATGAATACATCTTATCCAGGCATTATTACACCTTAACATTTTCCAATCCATTAATCCAGGTTGTTCATGTGCTAAATGTTATTTATTTAAATTTTAATTGTATATAGATGCAGCACACAGTTTTATGCAAAATCTGTGTAATGTTAGAGAACAACAAGACGTATCTACATACCCAGCTTAGGACGATTGCAACCAAACCCTGGACTTACCTCAAGTGATAACAAAATGCAAATCATCCTGTTCTAAAATGGTCCATTTAGTCCAAAAATGTCCCTTCTTCTTTTGCACGAGGACTTGCTTACCTGTGCTGTAGGCTAAGTGATCCGGCGCTTTCACTCTGCAGCAATTTTATTCTTCTTGTAGGCGCTGATCTCTCGGACTTTTTGAATATTACTGCCATCTAGGCTTTAAAGCGGGTAAAACACTGTCTCTGTTTCTGAGAACACCGGCATTTTATGAAAAGCAACATATGTGACCCTGACTATATAAGAAAAAAACAAACTTTATCAGAAAAAAACCATGAATATTATACTAAAACTACTGTACATTCCATTAATCTCAGTGGCAGTAGTACCAATGCTAATGGTAATAGTGAAAAAAACGAAATTCTTATATGATAAACGTTACAGTGCTTCTCCTCCGCATAGCTCTTCAGGGTGACCGCCGATCTTGCAGCCGTGCCTCACATGAGCTGAAGCCCGTTTTCCTGCTAGCGGAGCACGTCTCTCCGTGGAGACAGGCCTGATCAGTCTGGACAGACTAGCCACGCTGGCCGGGCTGCTCTGGATAAGTAAATATCCGCAGAACATCTCGCTGCAAACAAACCTAAATATTTCAGTCTCTTCATCGCACACCGCACAGAATTAAATGTGTAAGGAATATTTACATGAGCATTTCTAAGAGCTTCATCCACTGAGATATTGTTGTGAGACGCTTCCCAGCGGATGCTCTGATGTAGCGCCGTTACCAGTAAAGCGCTGTGAGCTCCAGCAGAGGTCAGACGGTGGCTGGTCTGCGTCCCCCGCTCACCAGCCCCATTGATTTCTTTCATCGATCTCCTCTCAAGCACAGCATGCCTTATTTATGACATAATGCAAGGGGGCAGCGGATAGAGGAGACGGAGAGGAGAATGCATTTTCCCTTCAAGCAGATGCCGCTCTCAGCTCGACCCTCTGAGGTCACCTTCCTCAAGCACCGTCAGCCTTCGAGTAGCAGGTCCTTGGGGACTCAATCAAATATCTGCCATTGCGGGATCCTCAGCGGCAATTTATGTGTATAACAGAGCAGAGACGATCATCAAACCGTATCCCTCTTAATTAATTAAAATAAAGGGCATTCTGAAATATATCCTGAAGACGGACAGTACAGATTTAATTACAGAAAAAGTCTGGAAATACTGTGAAGTGAAGCGAATCTTTCCTCAGCATACTCCTTGGTGCCCGATGGAAAAATAACCATTACAAACGTAGGACTGACTTTTTAAGCTCTGTCGGTGCTGTGGGAAAATTCAATCAGTAGCTGTGTGTGTGTGTGTGTGTGTGTGGAGAGAGAGAGAGAGATGGTTATATTTAGATAAAAATGAGAAACAAGCAAGGGGGTGAGACGGTAGGGCTGGGACTTGGCAGCCACTGTTTTTTAAAGGAAGAAATAGACGAATACAGAAAATCCTGCTTGCAAACAATGACGCGAAAGTTCAACACAAAACGCTGACCGAATGCTGCGCAGATTCATGACACTGGACAGCAGAGAACAAAAAAACCCAGCAGTGTCTCACTGTCCGGCTCCCAGGCTGCCGCAGGACGCAAAAGGTCAGGATCATGCTGCTTCAAAATCTTACATTTTAAGCTACACATAAAGGTTACATGATACATGACTTAAAACCACATTTATTTCAATCGTAGAACTTTCTCTTTTGCAATTGTGTAGAAGTAAAAATTCACATGAGGAAATAGTGCTGAATATTAGTCAGACGTTTCCCTTTTAAATGTCAGCGTCGCCGCAAATGTGCCCAGTCAACACCTCGTTCGCCCGCTTTCACTTTCACACTTAGTCTCTTAGCGCTGTGTTACTGAGCCCGGCAGGAGGTGGTGTTCGCGGGCTTGTGGGAGCATGGAGGGGGCACAGAAAAGCAGCGTGCGAGTCAGGCCGAGCCTGGCCAGCGTTTAACCACGGGCAGCTAGCGAGGTCAGCATTTCGCCGCAGACCCTGGGTCCGTGCGGCCAGACAAAGCAGGGTAGGGGTGGGGGAATTTCCAGCGCTTCCATTGCCGAGGTAGACAGGAAGAGGCCAGCGGCGAAGCGATTTCAGAGCCATGTTAATTCCTTCCGCCTACAAGCCTACTCCCGTCTGTGGAGGGATGCTCTTGTGTTTCAACGGCACAGAAATGGGCGATAGATCCCAGGCTCATTGCGTCACCACCCAGCCACATGCTTGCCTGCCATCGCTCTCAGGGGCACTTTGGCGACTGTGCTGTCAGGTCGCTGAAGCAAGAACAGCAAATTAATTTCAGAAGAAACGGTTTACTGTACGCAGAGGAGGTGCATAGTTTTACTGTCGCAGGCAAGTAAGAGTGCCTGGAGACACACCGGGAGTGATGCCCTTAGCCTCTAACTTATACATATATCTCTAGAAAAATCTATTAGGGTCTTTGTGTGTGAACCATTTTTTGAGCATGTGGGGAAAGTGGAAGCTCAGATCCGGCTGGGCCAGTTCAGTTTCATGTCTCCTTTGTAGCACCTGCTGGATAAGTGCAGCGCACTCACCATCCATCCATCCATCCATCCATCCGTCCACCCATCTCCCGGTCATCTGAGGAAGACCCAGACTCGGCTCGCTGCTCCCCCATACTAAGTGTAACTGATGCCACAGATGCCGCGAGCTCTATAGCACGCTACCTGCCAAGCTAATCATTCTCTGCAGGTGGTGCCCATCAAACAGTCCCCTGCAGGTGAGCCCACCAGGGGGGTGACACGGCCTGCAGTGACCTGCAGGAGGCACTTAGCTGGCAGCCCGTCAAGGTGAACTGACCTGCATAATATGGGCAACAGCCTGACTGGAAGGAACCGGATGAGATAACAAATCATGAGAGCTACTCTGACAGGGCATGAGGATGGTGACACGTGGCTCAGTGGGTTAAACCTTATGTGCCTGTGATCAGTAGGTTGCTGGTTTGAGATCAGGCCTTAGCAGAAAAGTCACATCTCTGCTGGTCCATTGAGTAACACCCTTAACCCCGAGGAATTCTGTGTAAATGGCCTGACTACACTCAGACCCCAAACTTCACTTTCAAGCGCGTGTGTGTGTGTGTGTGTGTGAGCGGGTATACCTATCCTTATGGGGACACGGGGACACAATATCCCCATAACGTGATAAATATCCGTTTTTTTCCCTTATGAGGACCGATTTCCTGGTCCCCATAAGGGAAAACTCTATTTTTATAAAAATCACTAACTGCTATGAAAAAACAAAAAATGCAAAAACTCTTGTATTTTGCTTGGTTTCTTATGGTTATGGTTAGAGCAGGGTGGGGCTTAAGGTTGTCATAGTTAGCGTTAGCATTTTTCCCATAGAAGTGAATGAGCGGGCCCCATAAGGATAGGTATACCCTACATGTGTGTGTGTGTGTGTGTGTAGAAGCTAGGATAGAAGGTAGGATATGTGAAAAATAAGCATTCTGGCATACTTGTGCAAAAGACAATTAAATAAGACTGAATGTGTTTCATCTTTGTCAGGACATTCAATTCCCACACAATCGGAAACTAAGAATTGGGATATTTTTGTATTACTTATAAAAGATCAGATTAATCTATAGCCAGCCTCAACTGACTTACATCCTCACCGACCATAAATGCTCGTAGGATACTGAATAGTCACAGATTACATGAATAAGAGATGACTTTTATGCACTATGAAATTGACATTTTAAAGTAGATGATATTTGTTCAATAGAATATTCTCAGTCCTCTCACACCATTATATCCAAATAGGCTACTCTTTGATTTTTATTTTTTTTAGGTTATACAAACTTTCAAATCAAACGTACCTGTAATGCTTTTAATGGTGCATTGTGATCAGGGATTTCGATCGTTGTTTTCAGTAATTTCTTCGTGTGATTATGACAATTACTTGAAAAGCAGGTTGCTTCATCTTGAAATTGCATCAACAGTATTCAAACAAGGTGGAACCAGCACCAGTCGCCGGCTACTGCCAAACGACTGCTATTTGCCAGCGCGTTCTCCGCAGTAAGCCTCGTGTGGCATGTGTCCTGCTTAGACATCATTAAACAGCTTGCATCTAAGAAGTCTGGCAACACTGTCTGGTGGAAACTCTTCGCACAAATTTAATTAATCTCTGGTGTAATTCTGTAGATGGAAGATGTGCAGGGCTGCGCGATGGCAGACAGCAGACTGAAGGTGGTGAGGAGAGCGAGCACGGGATGCTATAATGTGATGTCTACCGCCTCAAGACCATCGCAGGTGTTTTTTAGAAAGGGCAACGGAGATGTCAGTTACACAGAGCGATACACAAAAATGTACTCCAAACCATAATCACAGAAAAAGGGATTCCTTCCGTAAACAATGAGGAGAAATCTAAAGCAATCCTACACAAAATAAAGATGACATGTTAACATAACAGCAATATTTAGATAGAAATATCCATTCATGTATGGTAACGTGGGGCAGCGGCCGAAACACCGATGTGCGGACGTGAGAAATGTGACGGATGTCCCGCGTTCGCAGGAACGGCGACAGGTTCCTGATCTGTTAATATGGGCGAAGTGGTAAACATGACGGGGCTCGCAGTTTCATCACATACCTCACATACGACAGGCAAATGCTCAAGATAATTTTCGTAATATACGTGCTTATAATATAATGCGACTTTTGTGTGAAAGTAGACGCTTAAATGAGAATACCTCCGTATTTAAACATACGTGTTGCAGTTTGACCGGAATCGCTGCTGTTTGCCATTGTAACCCATTGTTTATTTCTTGCCGACTTTTTAAAAGGTTTTTAAACTCCAGCACTCAATCTAGGACTCGAACCTACAACCCCGGAGATGTGACCCAGCCCTGCTGTGCTACTAAACTAATTCTTTACCTTAATTCTTAGATCTTCCAAGTAACCATTTAAACAACAGATTTAACGGTGTAAGAATGACAAAAACGGATGAAACATTTCTGTTCCATATTTATAAACGTAGGCTACTTTTCAAGTTATCTAGTTGAAGGTCTGACTTCTAACACACGCGTCTTTTGCTTAAGTCGAACCAGTTTAATTTCGCTAGAAGATATTTAATTTCTCTTGTGGTTTTGGTGGCCACTTTCAGTATAAAAATCCGAATATACAGAAAGTCTTGTACAGTCTAAATAAAAGTTACAGTACTTCACGGTGGTTTATATGACCTTGTTTCTTGAATATGATAAAAGTACTAAACAGATCCTACTGGCCTGAATGTGCGCCATTATTATAAGCAGAGAGAATAAATACCATGGCTAAGATTTATGCACCCTTCTGATATATCACCATGGTTCCACTAGATGGAGTACGACATTTTGCAAATGGAATTTTATTTTCACCGGTTTAGTCATTACGCGATGCTTTAACTCCCATGTTAATTATGAACCATTTAAGTAATGTATCATATTTCATTAGGTCAATAGTTTGTAAATAAATAGATACAAGATAGATAGATACATGGATATTAAGGCAAAAAGAACAACATTTGAAATATATATATTAATACTTTGCTAGTTTTGTTCTATTACTCAGTAATACATTGCCAATTGACCCTTGGGCAAATAAATTATGCATTAGGAAGAATGACGCAAAGTCAAAAACATTACAAAGTTTGCCCAACCTCTTTAACAGGTATGATGGTCAAAATACAGGAGACAGCAAGAAATGTACACGAGGGACATTTCGCACGTGTTATAGCACTGTAATATCCTAAAGACCGCAGGATGATGCTGAAACTCTGCAAGAAACATTGCTGACGCCTTCCCTTTTACCAGCAGGTTACTAACAGGTTCCAACATGCACGGCTCTTCACTGCCTTTTTTAGAGACGATGTTTTAACTATGTCGACTGCCGATTCTGCCAAAGATGTCCCCAGAGTGAAGATAAACTAAAGAATCTGGACAATTGGGGCAGTATACACACGTTATGGGATTTCTCAATCAACATAACGTCGAGGTTTTGAAGGCGTTACAATTTGTTAAACAATGTCCCAATGTCAACTTTGGCGACAAAATACCAATATGACAAATGAATCTTAGTGGTATTGTAATTCCATTGTGTATCCTTCCAATTCAGTTAATAATCTATGGAAAATTCGTCTCCAAATTATATTTCATTGTTTACTAAAACTATGGATTAGATTACTTAAATTTGAAGGAGGTCAACCCTACACGTTTAGCGATTGGAACAGATGTACCGGTTTTTGAAAGTTACATGGAGGAACAAAGCTCTCAAAAGCGCATGTATTAAGGGGCATATTACTGCATTAGTATAGTTGTATATACATTTGTATTACACAAATGCAAAAAAAAAACTTTCATTGAAAAACTTCAAAACCAATACAAATCCAAATGTTTATTAATCGCTACAGTTAACTACTATTTACCAGGTGATATGACAGATTTCTAATAAATGGGTTAAATTGCCATGCACTAATTGAGGTAAACGTTATTTGCAAATAACCGACACATTTCGTAAATCCGAACACAGGAGTTTTTCGCCAGATTTTCCATGAGACCGAAGGCAGAAAGTTAGATTGATCGACTTTGAAATCAGCCAACCAGAGTCCGCAAAGCGTCAACTCTGTGTTTGCTCCAGTTTCTGAGCCAATCACGAACGATCTGTTGAATATGCGTTCGCTGCCAAAAAGAGGTATGATTTTTACTGGCCGTGCTGGTCGGGTAACTAACTTCAACTAACCCCATCCCCCAGTCCATTAAAACGAACGTACGTCCTACTAAATAATATTACATTTGTAATCTCGCTCGGTTCCCTTTAAAACTGCAGTAGTGCATATTGTTTGTTGTGAAGCACACGTGGTCTATACCAGATAACTAAAATAAGTTTCCAAGATAATAGATCCAGAAAATACTATGATAAAATCGTGTTCACGTAATGAAATGAAACAAAATGAAAATGAGTGTTTCTGGTTAGGGGAGGACTGTCGTGTTCGCCGTTTTCTGTGGACGTTTCTTTTCACTTTACTGAACATGTCTTGAAAAGCCGGTAGGCCTATAGCCACTTGTTTTGCAGCATGTCCACGGTTAAACATTGTACAGATTTTTTTTGTCAGCCTGTGAGGCGAACAAGGGAGGGGCAATACCTTTTATATGACGCCCGGGAAGCGGAGGATGGTCCGCTGGATTCCGCGATGTTTCAATTGGGTAAATTCGGTTTCGGCCACTAAAAATGATTTCCCGTAAAACCCAATTAAGGAGATGGTTATTTGTAAACCGTCAATTGTCAGTTATTTTGTCGCCTTCTGTATTTAAGAATCAATGTCTTATAAGTTTACCTAAGTACGTTGCTTCTCTTCGGTAATCAATATTAAACTAAGCTAAGACTAATCTTAACTACGGCAAGAAGTAAGATTAAGTTAGATACCGGCTAATGAAATGTACACAAACGGCGCGGAAAATTGTTTGGAATTAATAAAAGCACGAAATGTAAACGGAGCTGACCTGACGTCTTATGTACCCGTCGCACTTAAGTGTATCAAAATGTATTTTGTTTCGCTTGTTATTACGGCAGATTTTGGGAGTATGGGAATGTACTTGAATTTGTCTCAAAACGCCGGTTTTTGCTCGGTTCACGGCCATTTAATCTGTCAGTAGAGCTAAGAAGCCGAAAGCCTAGGCTACGGCGCGCAGCCACACGCGTCGGTGGTTGATTCAAGAAAGGCGTGTCTGCTTGGTTCAGAAATCCTATCCATTGTTCCACACCGACGAATCAGAATCACGCATTCCTGTAATCGCTGGCCAATCGCACCATACTTACCGCCCCCTGACTCCGCCCAAAACTCTATATTAAAGACTCAACCGCGTGAGTTCACCACTGATACTTAATAGTCTTTTTGTATTATTGTCTCTGCAAGTGGATTGATTTTTTTGTAATTTTTTTCTTGATTCCGCATTAAGTCTCCGACGTTAAGGCATAAAATGGCAGACACAAAAGTAGATACCAGTTCGGAGACCCCTACCAAGGTAAGAGGGATGGCTCTGTCCTAAACTGTATTATACGCGTATCTTATATTTTATGGCTTTTCTCACATTTTGTCATTTACAGAAATGTGTTTCTGTGCCGTGAATTTTCGAAATGAATTGTTGGCTGCAAGTTGTCTTAACGTTAAGGACCGTTCTTTAAACCGCCCTCATCATACGGAAAATAGGCAAATGTTACCAGCGGTCTCAAGTTGGGCTTTTAAAGGATGTATATTCGCAAGTATTGCGTTATTGTCCAGAATGTAAGAATCTGCGCGGGTTCTTTGTTTATACAAGCGTGTCGGTTCCTTTTTGAAGACCATTATCATAAAATGGAGCTTACTACTTTAAATCCTCAGTCGCGGTAATATGGGTTGTATTTGGTTAATCTTTGTTTTCCTTTTTTGACTGCATTTTTAATGCATGAAGCGCAAAAAATAACCTATCATGTCTGGCCAGGCAGTACTTTATCTTGATACTTTAACTGATTACTGTATAAAGACTGATAATTTGAAGTGTTATGTGACATACCGAATTTATTTTATCGCGTATTTAACTTTGGATAGTCTAAAATGTAGCCTACTTTTATATTGAATGTGTTAATGCATTCACGCATGTTCTGAAAGTATATACGGGGTTTATTAATTAGGCTGCATTTGGACGTAAAAGTCGCGCAGACCGGAGTTCAGTCGGAGTGTTTATTTGGACGGAGATTTAAACTGCGGAGTGGAGATTTCTACGAAAGATGAATGACATTCACCGAAGTAGTACCGCGAATGGGGATTGTGAGCATTCTGAGTGTAATATTCGACGGGGAGCCTGTTTATAAAGCGCCCCTGTCTGAATTACGGACGATGCGGGCGCAGTTCCGAGGACCCTGCATGTTCCCCTCCAAACGTCGCTTTCCTTTATTGTCCAAATTCAAACCGTCCCGCACTGGGCAGCCAGCGCGTATGACTGACGGGGATCCGCCAGAACCGGATCGCGGGGCCCGCGCGCTGCCCGAACCCAACTGCAGGCTGCTTGCTCGCGACGCCGCAGCTGCTTCCCCCAGCCTCCCCGTCTGCCGGTAGCCGGTACCCTTAGAAAGGCGGAACGAGTGCGGCTCCGAGCCGCCGAGTGGCTCCGACGCGAAACGGAAGAAATGCGTAGTTCCCTGTATTCACGCGTAGAACCATCACCGATTTAAGAACGACGTAGTAAACGTCCCGATCGCTCCCGATTCGGAACCAGGTCATTAGTTACGGGTAGCCGACACTTTAGGACTGAACTCTTTTTATTGATGTGTAACCTATATACATTATCGCGTCGCGCTTTATATAACGACCCCGGCTCATAGCGTAAGGAGGCGGTGCTGGAGTGATGCAGCCGGTAACCGGCTTAAGGGCTAAAGATTAAAGAAACTACTTTATAAATGCGATTGCCCGCCGCAGGAGAATTTCCTGCGTAGCAGATTTTTATGGAATACACTTTTTACATTGGATACATCTCAGATAAGAAAATGCAAAGGTTATCTTTTTGGGGGTAGGCTGGATGTGGGGATATTTCGTTAATCTTGTATCAGTGTGCGGATTTCTGGTTCCTCGCACACTTAAAGCTTCGCACTGCTGCTTCTCTCTCTCTCTCACTCTCTATATCTCCCCCTCCTTTTTTTTCTTTCTCTCTCTCTCTCTCTCTCTCTCTCTCTCCCTCCCTCTCTCTCTTTCTCTCTCTCTCTATGATCCAGCCTCCTTCTGGCTGTCCGTGTCGTCCTTACGTGTCATTTGCTATGCTAAGGGATCAGAAAAAAAATCACCCAGTGCATCCTGGTAGTTGAAGTTTTCCTGGGCGTGTCTTATACCCGGGCAATGCACGATATTTACGGAACTGCTGCATTTGCCGCCTCTCCGGCCATTATGTATCAGATTACAGCATTTCAATCAGCCCCATCGCAGTAGGCGGGGAGCGGATACGTTCGACCAATAGGGTGTCGAGGACGAAAGTGTCGCATTTCAAACGCAGAGCCAGAACGCTTTGCTAAATTTAAGATGAGGCTGGAAGACCGTTATTGCATAACATCAACTCATTCCATCCCACACAGGCGGCACTTCGTGTTAATGGCTCGTACTGGTTCCAGTACTTGATACATACAGGTCAAAAATAAGTGTTCTTGCTCATATACTAATTAATGAATACAGGGGTATAAAGGGACTACATTATTCTTGTCTGAGAAAAGTCTTCATTCTTTAATATTCCTAATATTTTCCCCCAGGATCTTAAAGAGAAGAAACTTGTGGATGAGACAGAAAATGGGAAAGATGTACCAGCCAATGGGAATGCTGTATGTCACGATCTCATTTCCCTAACAGCCATATGCAGAAAAGGCTTCTCTTAATTAAAGTTTAATAAAAAAAAAAATTATTTCATCAGTACAAAATATATATTTATGTATTTTTCTACCCTGAACCTCTTCAGGACAATGAGGAGAACGGGGAGCCAGAAAATGAAGTGGATGAAGATGAGGACGATGATGTCGGAGATGAGGATGACGAGGAAGATGACGGCGACGGTGTGCATTTGAAACGGGCTCGTTTCCCTTTGTACTGGCAGTATGGGGGTTACACTTACCAGTATAACAAGATCAACTGGTGAGCTCGTCTGATCCTCTTGTGTAGGTGAGGACGACGAGGAAGATGATGATGTCGATGGAGGCACGGGAAAGCGGGCGGCTGAGGACGACGGTGGAGATGAGGTACGTGCCAAACCACGGCTACTGCCTTTTTCTTAGAGCCTGAACGACCGGGCGACCTCACCTCCGTGTTTTCTGGGTCTCTTAGGATGATGTTGGAACCAAGAAGCAAAAAACTGACGACGATTAGGTTTTTACTGCTGATTTCCCACGATCCTCCCCATCTCAGCTTTCCGCCGAGGAACAGCCAACATGGTCATCAAAGTAGAGGTCGACATCTGTCCACATGCACCCAACTGCAAATTTTTTAGAACCAACTAAGACTTCGAGGCTCTGCCTTCTTAATGAAATTCTTTAAAAGGAGAATTTGTTTGTATTTTTATTTACATTTTATATTTTTGTACATATTGTTAGGAGGTCAGCCATTTTGACAGTAATCTCTGGTGACCAAATGGTGCTTTGAAGTCGATGCTTCTTTCCGAAATAGACTTTACTTGTGGTTTGACCATGTCATTATCTCAACAGCAAACTTGTAAAAAAGACAGTGATTAAATTCAGAGCATTCCAGTAACTTTGTGTATGTACTTTAGTTGTACCATAAGTAGTTGCTTTGTATGAGATGACAAGGCCAAAGAAAAGGATTTTCTTTGTCTATGAAATTGCTGTTTATGGCCTGTCTGTATGTGTGTTGTATGCCAATAAACCGGAATTTTATTTTGTGAGTTCTTACACTTGTTTCCCTTACCTCTTTGACATGTTAAATTTATAACATCACATAAAGCGAAGTTTGCAAAACCAATAGGAAAAATTGATACCTGCATGTTTGAAAGGGGGGCGGCAGGGTGGTGCAGTGGTTGGCACTGTCGCCTCACACCTCTGGGACCCGGGTTCGAGTCTCCGCCTGGGTCTCATGTGTGCGGAGTTTGCATGTTCTCCCCATGTCGTCGTGGGGTTTCCTCCGGGTACTCCGGTTTCCCCCCACAGT
>JAODJX010000035.1:2439161-2471813 GCA_026776945.1 Isichthys henryi | reverse complement strand
CCCCCATCCTGGGTTGTTCCCTGCCTCGTGCCCATTGCTTCCGGGATAGGCTCCGGACCCCCCGCGACCCAGTAGGAGAAGCGGTTTGGAAAATGGATGGATGGATGGATGTTTGCAAGGTGCGTCATTTAATATGATCTGGTGAACTGTTTCCTTCTAAAGGCACTTATTGCAGAAGCTAATCTTCCAGTGGGCACATTTTACATTTAAAAAGCATTGGCTTATTCAGTAAGTGCATGAAGTCCACCTTATATAAATATACAGCACTGCAATAGTCTTAGGCAGTTGAAGGAAATGTTGAGCCGTTTAAACTGTATGAAAACTAACAGGAATTTCTTCTGTTCTTTGAAAAGCCAGTGAGATCTTGCTGGATGAGCACCACTTCAGTTCCCAAACCTCTCCTCAGGAGCACCTCAACCTTTCCATGCATTTAAGTTTCACCATCAACTTTATTTTAAAGACGTTAATGGTGTATTGATTCTGTCAAATAATGCACAGGTTACTGCAAATAAAGGTGATTTTGGTAAAGGTTTTCGAATGGTTAAGCTGATACTTTGACACAAATAATGGTACAGTTTTCGACCAAAATGAAAATCATTTAATCATTTTCTTTGCCCAAGACTTCTGTACATGTATGTCTTGTTTCTCCTAATCAAGGCAAGTTAAAAGTGTGATTAGGTATTTTGCTTCCTAAGTATTCCGGCATAGAAGGTTTGCTCTAGATATAGGCAGAATTGGCTACAAGTATGAAATGTTTGTAGGGCACACATATACTAAATAAATAGTACTTCTCATTCATGATGTCTGCATTCCAACATGAAATTCATGGCTTTTAGTTGCCAGACATAAAGACCCAAAGGCTGAATTGTGTAGTAGCATTCTCCTTACACTGAGTTAAATTCAAACTTTCTGTAGTTTCTGTAAAACTCATGAGGACGAAGTTACCCTCTGGCCATGCTGCGAATGGAAATGAAAGGGTTAATGGGCAATACTGATTTGGATTTGTCAACAGCGTTGCTTATGTAAGCGAAACCTGCATGATTTGTGTCCTCCATCAGACAATAATGAGCGATACAGGGAATTCTGCTGGCAAGCTTCTCCAGCGAGAGTTCGGTTCATCCATTTCCCGTCACCTCTGCAGCTGAGGTCATAGTACCTCATCAGATCCGATTGCCCTATAAGGGACGCTGTGCCGCACATGCACTTAATAATCGGTGCTTGAAAATTTGCCCGTTACACACTCGACATAGGAGCGTTAGAAGCAACGTCCTTTAGGTCTGATGACCTTTATGCAATAATAGACGATTTAGTCATTAGAAATGAGCCAATGAGAATATTTTGTTGACAGTTGGGATGACTTTGGTGGCTTTAAACTAACAATCAAGATAGAGAGAGCACTGATTCTAAAACTGGTTCTAAAACCTTTAAAGGAGCCCCATTTTAGGGACAGTAGGTATTTGGTGTTACGGATTAATTAGGCAAACTGATTTTTTCACGTTAGGTTCTCTTCATTCTTCCACTCACCGTTGCTGCGGGAGTTTCCTTAACATACGACAAAGCTGTGGAATTATGCAGAGATATGAACAGATTGAGGGCTGATTGGGGCTGCAGTGCTAATGGAAGTGAAGGCAGTAGCCACATGTTGCATCGGGAACACACGAGAGTTCAGGTCAGGCGCAGCAAAGGAAGCTCCAACACTGGATCACTGGGTGGCATCACTGGATCACTGGGTGGCACGGAGGTACCAGCCGCATTCGGGCCTCCAGGATTCTGCCGGTTCCGTGAGAGGATCCGCCTGCCAAAGGGTCTTCGTTTTCCCCAGTGCCCAGATGGCGTGCTTCACTTTATTTTTCACTCCTACGCAACGGTGCAGATGCCGCCCTTCATCTCCCACTTTCCGCCTCATGTTTTGTTCCTTTTCTGCAGTTAGTCAGGGACCGTTTCTCATTCCCTAAAAAGGGGAAGCAGCCTCACACATTCACCCTTCATTGCGGAGTTGATGTGCTGCATCCTTAGTTACACCTCAGCTTAATAGGGTTAGATTTGGACAAATGTGAAAGGAAAATTAGATTTTAATTATTAGGTAGGAGGTTTGAGGCTCGTTCATAATGAAGGATACCTGGGAAGCTGGAGAGGAGGCTCGTCTGCAAAGTCACAGTTAAATGCAGATCTTACATCCTTACGTTCAGACAGCCGTGTCGTGCAAGGAGACAACCAATGTCCAGAGCAGATCAGCAGATCGTAACTATTTACCCATAACTGGCTCAAACAGTAGCACTTATCAAACCATCGAATGCTACCTGACCACATGTATGTGTAACAGGACAACACTGGAGTGTACACACATGACCCACAAAGTAACACTGAAATCACATGATGGCAACAAGACAAAGTAGGTTATTCAGCCCTGCATAGCGACGGTGAAGATGGTGTATTTCAGTTAAGAGTATCAAATGAGACAACTTGCAAAGGTAAGACTGGTTCCATGAGCGTAGCTTTTGATACGTTTGTTGTTGTTTTTAAGCAGAATGTTACAAATAATTTACATCGTTTTATATGGATCAGTCTAATTCTTTGGGAAAACATGCCTTGTGTTGTATTTTCTCTAAACAAGTACCTGATTTTGCAGTGCTGGATAGCATGTTTATATCTTGACTGACGAAGAGCAGCGCGGCAATTAGTCTCTAACACGTCCCTCAACCTGTGTACCATCAGCCCTCTTCATACGGCTGGTGATCCTGTTACTTGGCTCTTAACGGCCAGAGATCCTTCCCCAACAAAATCGGGGCCATGACCTAAGATGCTACGCTTGTGTAAATCACCTTAGCTGGATTTCACGTTCATAAAAGTGTGTCAAAGCGACGTTCTTGCAAGGTCATGGATCACGTGAGCATCACCCCTCGTTTAACTAATTTATATACGCTTACCTGTTTTGGAGGTGCTCTAGGACTAGAACTATAGTTAGGAACTGCACTAATGGGATTGAGACAGACTTACTTATATGCCACATGTCTTAAAAGACGTAAAATGCTCCCTTTCATATTGTTGCCACAGATGGTTCATATTTTTTTCACGTTGGATTTTTAATGCTGTTCATTTATAAGTTAGGCGAAATACAATCTGATATGACATGTACACACAGTCAGTAGGGCACCAACCTCGACTCATCATCGGCAGTCCTGAAGTTTAGTCCAGCCACCGTGAATATCAGGCTATTTGTCGATGGTGGGTTGTTCTCCAGCCGTCTTACATGCAAAGCGCACCGCGGCTGTAATGTACAATAAAACCGATCCATCCCTGACTCCTTTTCGATCTCCTAACTCAGATCGTGCAATGACGCCGAGTCTGTGCCACAGTCCCCAGTTTTCATTCACGTCCTGCCAGTCCGATTAGCTGCCCAAAAGGGTCGCCAGTTTCCCGGAGCCGGAAAAGTCCACCGTGTCAGGTGAGAAGGTTTCGGCCCTTTTAAAATGCTTTTGTTTCACAATATATCGGCAATTCATTTATTGCACACAGAGTCAACGTCTTGTCTTCCTGTGAAGTTATCCAGGCGCTTCCACAGAGTGTCCATATTTTAATTCTTCATCCTATAATCCAGATCTATGTCTGCATAGAACCATTACAGTTTCTCTGTCTTAGGTAACTGAATGGTCCCGCCTTGACGTCCATTTATACAATAATGTTTAGTGACATTTGCTTCAGATTTAACTAACGCAAAGAAGCATTCAGAGAACTCCAGGCTACATTTTTGTATTTCCAAAAAAACTCATTTAAATTGATTATTCTTCTTATATGTCTTTGTGGGTAATCCAGAAATGTCTTCACTGTTAAAGGGAGTTTTTTCTTGCATTCTACTTGTGGGCTCATGTCTATGTGCAAATAGAGCGGCAGAATGTGAAACAGCTCAATCTGAAGCCAGGTTTTACTTTTCTGCCAGACACTACAATCCTCCACAGAGATGGAGGGCATCTGGCCTCATTTTCTGGACTTCTTGTGCCACCTTGTGGCAGTACGCGACACTGCGATTCCTGTTCCCTATGCTTGCGGAAATCTCACGATATTCGCTTTCACACGAGTCTTCATGTTCCGTGATTCTGACAGGTGCAAAACAGCCGTTCGGTGCTAACAGTGTGTCCTAAACTATTGTTGTAGTGTATTGTTATACCAGGGAGCCTAAACCCAATACAAGGGAGCTTAAACCCTATACCATGTCATTGTCTGCTGTTAGTAGTCATGAACAGAGCCCCCCTGAGTTTGGTGACTGCTGAAGGCAGACTGGCAAAGGGAGGCTGACCTGCAGTGCGGGCTGGGTGACAGGCACGGCTCCATGGTTTAGCTGAGCCTCAGAGCTTAACCCTTAACCCTTCACCTTTAACCCGACCTTCACCTCAGAAGGAGACAGAACTGTGGCTACCATGACTCTGACACCTGATCCAAAGGACTGAACCCACAAAGAAGGAAAAATTGAGGTTTAATTGGGCGTTACAGTGCCACCAAGAGGACAGTTACGGTAACAGCATATGAAAAAGATTGAGCAGGTAAAAGAAAGTAAAATAATAATTGGAGTTACTAAAGAGTACTGTCAGATTTGCAGTAATGCTGGTGGGACCTCTTGCTTAAGGAAGTAGATTTCCTTCGTAATTTATTTTGATAAAATAGCACAGCCATCTTGAAAATGGCAAAGACATTTTACTCCAACTGATGTTCTGTTACTCTGTTTGCACCCCCTTCTCTTCCCTGTGCCGCCTAACCTAAGATTCAGTACAGTTAGGAGGGCCACCCTGGACCACGCTGGGCTCCGGGTGACTGGCATATCTAACGCTAACACAGTCCCGAGATACGCTGGCTGACTGCGCCTCCTTGAACTGGCAGGTGGCAGGTGGCAGCTCTGAGCTTGGAACTCAGCCAGCTTTCATAAACCAGGCCCCTCAAGCTTACAGGTTAATGTCTTATTCAGATGGTGCTTGAAATCGCGCAGACTGTAATGTGCCATCACATGAAAGTGCCTGCATACTTTTACAGAATTTTTGCTTGCCGTTTGTCTTTCTGCTGTCAGCGCCTCCGTTCTGATCTTTTGTGCTGAGGAAAATATGTAGTTTTTGAAAGGCTCTGATATCTGATTTCTCCTCCCAAAAGACCAGAAATGATAGAGCAGGGAGTCTCCTGGCATCCTGGACCGAAATGAGAGCTAAGGAAGGTAAGCCGATCCGTCTGTTCGGCTGCTCTCGGGGTGTGACAAGTGTCAGGTGTAAAGAGCTTTGTTCATTCTGATAAGAGGAACACCCTTGTGAAATTACTATTCAAATTTCAAAGCCATACGTGAAAAACGAAAACTTGCTGCCAGATATGAACCTTGTTCGGTGCTTAAAGATGCAATTATTGCTCTAGTAAAGGCTGGAGAATTTCACCTTGTTTGGTAAGTGGGAGGGAGACTGACCTCTGCCTGTAGTCTGCAGTATGACTGACACCCCCGTAGCGCATTATAAGAAGGTGTCATGAAGATATCAGCCAGCAGAAGGGAAGACACTGTGGGACGGTACACTGGATGGTGCTTAGGATAGTTCGATATGAAGTTTTATGTACACAGTCCCTGGCCTGACTGCGGCCATTCAAATATTAATAAAAGGCAAAAGTATTTTGAAGCTCATAAAATTTGCTTTTTAGGGGAGAATATCTTCCTAAACATAATCGGTGGGAATTATGAAAATATTCTTTGGCAAGTGTTGAAAAATGCAGAATAAGGTTAAACTCAGACATATTTCGGGAGAGAACATCATGGGGGTATGAATTTCTCCTAGGAAGCGTTGAGCTTGGGGCAGGAGACACGCTGGACGGGATCAGAGCATCACAGGAAGACATTCTCAGACATAAATTCACACAATGGTGAGTTTAGAGACTCTAGTTCACCAGCCGCACATTCGTTGACTATGGCAAGAAACCTACATGAACATACGAAGAACACGCAATTTCTATACATGCAGCGTCAAGGTGGGAATCAAACTCACAAGCCCTAGAGGTGTGAGGCTATCATGCCACCCACTGAGCCCCAAGTTAAACGATCGATTACGAAATGCGGCAGATTATAATGTACCACAAAGGCGTGTAATTCATCAGGGCACCAGTGGCACTGATAGTATTCAGATTAAATCTCAAGGAAAACCATGGAAGATCTTTGAATTGTCTGTCAAAAGTGCCATTTATATTTGCCTTTGCCAATGCCGAAGTGGAGATTGCCGAAAGAGGAGGGATGTTTCAATGCCACTCAGCACTCCAGAGAAGACAATGGCCACATTGTGTGGACACCTGCGTTTTGAAAACAGAGGTATCATTATCTCAGTCAGCAGCTCAGTCAGTTTCACAGAGGACCTTGCTCTCATCAGTAGCAACCCAACACGTAAATGACACTTCATGCAGCTGCGAAGCGAAAACACAGCTTCTGTTTCAGAGCCCTTGTGAGAATGAGAAAAATCAGTCATTGAAAATATAATTCGCAGAGTTGTCCAACACTCTCCAGTAACAAAGCATTAGTTGTCAACATATTTAAATGATGTAAATTGTACATTCAACTGTACTGAATCTGTTTAAGCATTTCTCATCCACTGCTACATAGTTGCATAATTAAAATTATTTTCAAAGACCCAAATAGCTTTGAAGAGAATACGTCATTGTTTTGTTTGATGACTTATACCGCAGACGTACATGTTGACATTCAGTGTCACAGACACTGGTGTCGATCCTCAGCACCGCAGACGTACATGTTGACATTCAGTGTCACAGACACAGGTGTCGATCCTCAGCACCGCAGACGTACATGTTGACATTCCGTGTCACAGACACTGGTGTCGATCCTCAGCACCGCAGATGTACATGTTGATATTCCGTGTCACAGACACTGGTGTCGATCCTCAGCACCGCAGACGTACATGTTGACATTCCGTGTCACAGACACTGGTGCCGATCCTCAGCACCGCAGATGTACGTGTTGACATTCCGTGTCACAGACACTGGTGTCGATCCTCAGCACCGCAGACGTACGTGTTGATATTCAGTGTCACAGACACAGGTGTCGATCCTCAGCACCACAGACGTACATGTTGATATTCAGTGTCACAGACACAGATGTCAATCCTCAGCACCATAACTGTATATATTGTTTTTGTAGTTTATACTGCAGTCCAGGGCAGCTATTCTCAGTGCATAACATTTATATCACAGATGCTTTGGTTCAATGTGATACACAAGTGAGGAAAGTTTGGGGTCAGAAAGTGGGCAGCCAGCACCCCAGTGATTTTCGGATGTAGCTCGAAGGTTTACTTTTCTGACCACAGGCTTTGATCCCATGATCTTCCACACATGGACCCGCTCATAATGACAGCTACAGACACTATTATTCCTGTCCAGATTTCCAGACAGAGAAGGGCTATATACTGTTTTCAGTTATTTTCTAATGTTCATGAAGTGAATGAGCAACAAGAAGAACGGACATGGTCAATTTAGGAAAACATTTTAATTCCAGTGTTTTGGAAAAATATTGTTAATGTTTCTTCTGGGTTTCTCTGCTCCATACTGCACACCACCAGTCAAAATATTTTTACAGTCTTTCATCACCTCACTTATTTATAGTTTACCATTGAAAAGAAAGTGCAAGAGACTGTGTGTTACCTGTGGAGACATCACTGCACCGCTTAGGACAACATTTTAAGGATGGATGATGGATTTTTGCATTTGGCAAGTCCCATACAAAATAATGAACTCTGTGCTTGGTCTAATGGTCTGTTTGTGGTGCTGTTGTAGGAGTTCCACTATTTCTTAATTTCTTCCACCTCTCCCAAGTTTTCATCCAGTGCAGTGGCAGTCCGAAGCTTGTCCAAAGGTACTAAGATTCACACTCGCTAAGGGGCACTGATTCACCTGAACTGCCGCACGTTGGTCTGCAGCAGCAACTCTGAGGATACAATGTCAGTTAGCCAGAGCCACAAAAACATCACATAAACATAGATCTATATGTTAATAGACGGAGTGCCGTGATGGATGACCTGACCCCACAATCTCCCAAGCTAAACCCTTCACCAGATCTAGGATGTGCTGAGAAGTGCTCACATGAGATGAGTAAGAGCAAGGCAGCTAATTGTGCCCAGAAAGTTCTGCTGAAGAAGCTTTCCTGGTGGCTACATCTGGGAGCTGGTTGAAAGAAGACTAGGAGTTTGCAATGCTGTCATGGAAGCAAAAGGAGGCTGTTTTTAAAGAGGGTAAAATCTGAGAAAATTTTGAGATATTGAACTTTGTTTTTGGTTGTTCAAATATTTATATGTATTATTTCATTTTCTCAAGGCCTTTTACTCTAAGGTGAATACCGGCTAAAATAGAGGCAAGTGTATTAAAAGCAGGTGTTTTCTGACTTTTGCCTGGTACTATGTATACAGCGCTCACATAAAGTCTTGGGACGATTGCATGGTTCTGGAAAAACGTAGCAAATGTATTGGTTTCATAACAGAAGTTCGTTTACAAGCAATGTTTAACATATCTGCACACATCTTTCACACAAACATTTTCTTTTTATTAAGTGTCATATTTTTTTTGACTGACTCATTCAGTTCTTGCCAGTTTGCTTTTTGACTACAGTAGTAGTCACTGGCTCCCAAAGGGAAACTAAACACAGATGTTTAGTGTTTTCTGTTACTGCAAAGGTGTTGCTAATTAAAAACCACCCAATGATGCTTGGACTTTTTTAACAGCTTTTATAGAACTATAATTTGGGTTTCAGTTTATTACTACTTGAGTTAATATTTCACTTAAAACTACTGGTTGTATACTGTATGTGATATATATTTTTTGTAAACAAATGAATAAAGCAATGACTTTTGTTATAAATTCAATAAATTTTCTATAATTTACAGAATTAATCAAGCATCCCAAAATATATGATTAATATATTTTAATTGTTATGAGTCATCTTCAGTTACAGTATTTTATTTAAATCCATCTTGCTTAGTTATATATTTTTAATATTCTTTTTGTATTTATTGTATTTGCACTTGTCCCTGGTTCCTTTGGGATTAATGAAGTTTTCTTATCCTGGTTTAAATAGAGTATGTAAGTCCATTTGGTCGTAAATGCAGATTAGATGTCGTCACTGCCGAGGGAGCCATTCACTGCCTCAGGCACTGCATAACTTTAGTACAGTTTAATACGCTTCATCACTGGAAGGTGCCTTTCTGAGATCTACCGTCTTAAGATGAAAAAGAGTGTAACTACTGTAGAACACAGCCCTTGTATTTGCAATTTATATTTGTGGCCACTTGAGTGCGCTGTTTTTTTGCAATACAATTCTCTGTCTGTTTCGTGAAACTGATTTTCCTATTCTGGGTTGCAGGGGGTCCAGTGCCTAGAGAAACAGGGCAGTGAACAACCCAGGATGGGGTGCCAGCCCATCGCGGTACACACTCACACGCCAGTCACACCTACGGGCAATTCAGCAAGTCCAGATCACCTCAGTGTATTTTAGGATTGTACCCAGAGGAAACCCCATGAAGACATGGGGAGAACATGCGAACTCCACACACATGGAACCATGGCAGAGATTTTAACTTTGGTCCCAGAGGTGTGAGGTAACAGTGCTACCACTGCACCAGCGCACCACCCCTATGCATGGTTATTGTTATCTTCTTAATTAAGAAGTTATCAAGTCCATCCAGAAATATTTTGGGAATAAAATATATAAATAGCCTGTGGTTTAAGGTCTGTGGCTCTGTTTACATTCACAGCCTGCTGTCTGAAAGGTTCTCATTTCTCCTCCTGATCAATCTGTGGCACTGGAAGAGGCCTCCTTCACATCAAAATTGTGTTTTGTTTTTGTGATTTAATGTGTTATATAAAGTGCTCATTTGGTTTCTTTTTATTGACAGTTCTTTGGTTTGCACTTCTCAAACCATCGCTGTTTGGGGATCCCTCCACAAGAAGTCTCCAGTCCCGCCTCCTCTGGTTGCTTGGACCCACCTCCTCTACAATCTGATTGGTTATCTCTCTGAACCAATCAGTTTTCCTTCTGCCCTCAGAACATTTTTGGTAAGTAAAACTCCCACTTGCTCTTGCCTACACTTGTACCTGGACATTCACTGGAATTTGCCTCACTTTTATGTTGCTTTGCACAAAATCATCTGCTAAATGAAAGTAAGATATGAAAGTGATGGTTTGGTGAATTCAGCCTCTTTGTGGAAATGACTTTTGGTGTGGCAGTTTCTCTTTAATGTGTGAGGAGTGTGACCTTGAACAACAGTAATACATCCATCCATCCATTTTCCAAACCGCTTATCCTACTGGGTCGCGGGGGGTCCGGAGCCTATCCCGGAAGCAATGGGCAGAAGGCAGGGAACAACCCAGGATGGACATGCAAACTCCACACACATGTAACCCAGGCAGAGACTTGAACCCGGGTCCCAGAGGTGTGAGGCAACAATGCTAACCACTGCACCACCATGCTGCCCCCGACAGTAATACAATACAGTAATATTATCTTTCAGAGTGGGATTGTGAAAAAAACATTTAAGAAAGTTGTCTGCTTGGTTAAAAAGCCTTAAACATTCATTTAATGAAAGATCCGCCCTCAGTTCTTCTGAAGGATGCTGAGATGACTACAGGTTTCCAGTTAATTATTCTTTTACCTGGGTCTGCAACTTAGGACAGTGTCTTTGCCGCCAGTAACCCCAGAAGGCCGATGGTCTGGAAGGAAACGTCAGAACTGCTACCTGAAAGTGAAGTTAACAGTGAAGAACAGTTAATGCAAATCTGCCGTTTTTCGTCCTAAATCTGCAACCTCTTGATTCAAAGACCCCTTATGATCAGTTTTTAATTAATTTGGCACCCAAAAACCCATTTTAACCCTTGTTGCCGTAAGTTAAATTCTGTTACTTTTTTTTTTTCCATTAAACCCGTCGAGAGCCAAATGCATGACCTCTATGAACTGCCCAGGCGCCCTTTAATTGGTTACAGCAGGAGAGATTTTTGAAGCAGTTAGAAGCTTGATTGTGCAGAATGATGCTTGTTTTTTAGATTGCCTACTTTTCCAGACATCAGGATAAACTGTAAAGGATTTAAAAATTGCTGTGTGTTGAAACTGAACACATTACAACATTGCCAAGGTTGTTCTTAAAGAGCCTTAGATATTTTTTATGACCAGCAGAAGAAACATGTAAGATTTATGTGTGTTTGACATGTCAGAGTATTCATGTGATGACTGGAAGCCATCATTTTGAAAGAATATAGGAGGCACATCACTGTGTCGTGCTGAATTGCTGTACAGTGGTATTGCTAAAGCATTTGCAGGTAATTAAATGGCATGCTGAATTGCTGTATAGTGGTATTGCTAAAGCATTCATAGGTAATTAAATGGCATGCTGAATTGCTGTACAGTGGTATTGCTAAAGCATTCATAGGTAATTAAATTGCATGCTGAATTGCTGTATAGTGGTATTGCTAAAGCATTCATAGGTAATTAAATGGCATGCTGAATTGCTGTATAGTGGTATTGCTAAAGCATTCACAGGTAATTAAATGGCATGCCCAGAAGATGGTACATGTACTGATTTATCTTCATTAACGCATCAGATTCATGCTTAATAATTTGAATCAGGTGGCAGAAAATGCGGTGTCCCTTAAATCCCTGGTTGATTGATTTGCTCATATCACTAAATGTCATTTTATCTTTTCATACACTAACAATTGCACCAAGAAAATCAGGTTAAAATTAATTATTTTGTGTTAATTGGTTGGCGTGATGTGCCTTTGATCACAAGCTCGGGAATGAAAGCCAAACCATTAGATTGAAAACAGTATTTTGTGATAAGTACAGCTTGCCTCAGATGATATAGATTTGCGTCTCCCAAGATTATTTAGCATAAAGGTTTAGGTTCTGTTGTACGGTGTGAAAATGATACATGAATGTAGCCAGAAGCTACAAAAGTCCCCGGTTGAGTTGGCACAGGAAGTTCCGCGTGAAAGCGCCTATAGAGAAGAAAAATCCGGACAGTACGTACTGGGATAGAGCGGAGACAGAGTGAAGCTCTCGTCCGAGGTACTCGGTGTTGTTCGAGTTGGCTTGTTGTCAGAAACTGAAGGAAAATAGGGATGTAACAGATTCGCCATGGTCAGGGACACTAGTGGGGAAGGACCCAATGGTCAGTAAATAATTATGAAAACCGAAAAATAAGCTGATGGCCTCTTGACAGAAGATGGTCTGGAGTGAAAGCTTGGAAAGGGCAGGCTGTTGGACAGTGTGACAAAAGAAATTTTTAAATGTCTGCGTCACAGGCACAAGGACCGAAGAATAGATGGCCATTATGACAACTGACTGCTGATGGGAAGGATCCGCTCTTTGACGTTCGGACTGACAGCATAACGGACCATATCTACACCTTTCAGCATCCTGCCCGCCACATGTCACCAGCAGAGGGAAACTCAATAAAGACGTCAGAGACAAGTAAAGAATGTTCATTTCCTCATAAATACCAAAATGGTGCACTAAGTCCGAAAATGGTGAAAGCATTTCATCTAAGAATTTACTGTCGATTTTTGTTAGTGATATGTTTTGGCGAAGTAGGATGCAAGGATACAAAAGCAGATGCAGTGGTTGGCATTGTTGCCTCACATCTCTGGCACTAAGGTTCAAGTCTCCGCCCTGGGTGTGGAGTTTAGTGCCCCCCTTTGCAGTTATAACAGCTGCCACTCTTCTGGGGAGCCTTTCCACAACATTTTGCAGTGTATCTGTGGGAATTTTTGGAATTCATCAAGAAGAGCATTTTTGAGGTCAGGCACTGATGTCGATGTGAAGGCCAACTCATCCAACCATGTCTTTATGGACCTTGCTTTGTGCACTGAGGCACAGTCATGCTGGAACAGAGAAGGTCCTTCCTTCCCCAAAGTGTTCGCACAAGTTGGAAGCAGAGAATTGTCCAAAATGTTTTTGCATGCTGAACCATTAAGGAACTAAGGGGCCCAACCCCTGAAAAACACCCCCATACCCGAATCCTTCCTCCACCAAACTTTACAGTTAGCACAATGCAGTCAGGCAGGTAACGTTCCCCTGGCATCTGCCTAGCCTAGACTCGTGCATCAGACTGTCAGACAGAGAATTGTGATTCATCACTCCACAGAACACGTTTCCATATAGTGTACATACAATATACAATAACATACAAGTAGGACATCAAGATGCCGAGGTTTCAAATGGCAGTGGTTAAATAAACAAATGACACTGCAGGTTTCTCAGTGCATGTTCGGCGTTCTTATCGCTCACTGGAAGATGCTGCTCCTATCCCCTGAAGGACAGGTCCTGATCACCTGCGTCTTTTGGGAGTGTAGGGATGTGTGACCGCGCTCAGTACATAGTCTCTCTTTGTTTTTTCCTTTTCTTTTTAAATAGCTGACGTAGAACAATAATTATGAAAGAACAATGAGCTACCATAACAGGTTCAGGCTGCCGCTCGAGTCTCTGGAGCTCCCTGGAGATCAGCTTCAGCAGCGAAGCTCCTGAAGTCAGAGCTCTTACTCGCGTTATCCCAGAGTATTCACCGTGCAGTTTAAAAGTCGACATATGCCATATCTAATATTCAGTTGAAGATATTCCAAATCGTGTCCATATCTGGGAACAATCCCAGCAAGCTTGGTCATCCTTTCAATGTTCACTGTGACTCTGGACATTCAGTGACCTATTAATCAGTTCAGAAGCTTCTGGAAGGTAAACCTCTCCTTCGCTCTTCCCAGAAGGCTTACTCCACAGGACGCACACATCTTAGCGCTGTGGGAGTGTGTCTCATTCGTACGCTCCATGCTCTATTTTAAGACTGGAATTAACTGCCCGATTGGAATTAACTGGACTGTAGCAATAATTTTTTTCCTTCTGTTGTACCAGATTTTAGTTCCTTGGTCATGGATATAGATGTATGTGAAACTGAGATCTATATTCCCCAGAAAAGGGATGAGACTCTCATAAAATAGGAATACAGTGTAAAACTGCAATAGTGTACCAAATAAAAGCGGATTTGGTAAACACAGGCACTCATATTAAGAGACAAAATGATTAATATTCCTTCAATTAGCTGGGTATGCTATCCAAGATTAAATCTAAAATCCACTTAACAGCCTAGATACGTTAGCCATGTTTGAAGTCCTCACATAATTACATAAATACACGTGCAGTCTTTGTCCAAAAATTACTATTATTTTTTAGTTACATTCATCTCAGCTGGTGATGTGGTGCAGAGCATTTCTGACAAGTATTACAATGGAGTCCCACCACATGGTGGCGCTGTCTTGCTGTGGGTGGACTTGCCATCCACGGAGGCAACAGGACTGAGACAGGCAAGTGGCAGTACCGTGAGCACTCAACCTGCCCTTCCTAATGAGACGCAGTGGAGGAGAAGGAGCTGGTATGACGACCAAAAGATGTGAAAGAAAGGAATATTGCATAAATAGACTGTGCCACTAGGGGGAGGCAGAGATAGGCTGGGATGACACGATACCTCAGTGTGTGATTCCTCTGGCCAACTTCTTATGCCGATTAAGGCATTTCTGACAGCGATTTGACCTGTTCATGAAAGGATAATACCATAAATATAGTCCAGTTCCAGTCCCACTCAATACCAGTTTTCTACCAGTTTGGTAGAGATTGTTTTCTAAATTGTTTTCTAGTATTTTGTTAGTTTAAAAAAGCCAATTAAATTTAAAGGTTCATCATTAAAATCTTACATATCTGATCTTTTTTCAGTCGAACTTTTTGTTCCTTATTATATTGTTACTGTTTATCTTGTAATAAAATTGATTTAAAGAACCTGTAGTTTTTAACTGATTATAGCTGTTACACCTGTTATCGGAATTCCACAACAACCCGCTTCACTAATTAAAAAGCTGAACCATTACTTTTGAATCCTCTAGGCGGCATAGTAAACTTGGTAGTATACACTGCAGCACTATCAGAATACTTAGCTACGGACCAAGGATTTGGAACTACTACAACAGAATACAAGCCACAACTTCTAATAAAGAATCTGACTCCCAATGTCTGCGGGTGATACATTCCAAGACCTACGCTGTAAAAAAAAAATGTTTTTACAGTAAAAAACTGGCAGCTGTCCGTGCCAGACCTACACCATAATAAATATGGTCGAATTTTTCCTACTATTGTAGATTGTGTAACATAATTACTTAGCAGGACTGAGAGAAGGCAAGAGATCCTCTAGTGGATATACTGTAGGAGTGCATTTCCCTAAAGCGGATATAATGGGTGGAGGCCTCATTGCTTTTAGACCGTAATTTGGGACAGAAGAACAAATCAAATCATTTTGCTCATTTAATATTCAAATTTATTAGGCTTAGTTTTAGTAAACTGAGGCCTAATATTTAGAAACTCACCACGATTGAGGATGGTATGCCACAGGTCTGAGGGGGTGGCATTCCCCAACTAGAGGATAGTCTTAGACTACTTGAAATTCCAGCTGTGGGTCTCTCCTGGTAAGCAGCTTACTTTTTGTTCTCCGAGCTTGCACTGTGATTCTCCCAATCTGTTCACTGACAGACTGCTGCATTCTCATTCGCTGGCGCTTGAAGCAAAACGTGACAGATCCACTGATGATGGCACCCCATCCTTGGCTGCAGTAAAGCGGAGCAGTGACTTGGGAGTCAGTGCTTCTAGAAAGGTTTGCTAATCCCTCATTTTAAAATAATGGAAAAGCAAAAGGTACAGAATTTTCTGTAAGGTAGCTCATAATCCTTTGTGACAGTTCTTAAAGGGAATCAATGTTGTTGTTTTTTACTTAGAAATGAAAGCAGGGAAATTAAGGAGAAACACAGGAAGAATCTACAGAACTGACACCATGTGGGAGACTAACACAGAACAAGCACAAGCACTAGAAAATGGGATGGCTAGTGACATCTGCTGGCCGAATAGGGAAGTAACATAAAGGCCAGGGCAAGACAAGGACAGATCCTGACACGTGTTGGATACCTAATCTAGAACTGTGTTTCAAGGAATATGATGAGGCATGTTTAATTAATTAAACCTCTACTGAGCATTAGATTTACAACAGATACACTATTTACACAACAATAGCTTTGCGTCTGCCTTAAATGCAGAGTCATTCTTACTGCAAACCCTTTCATTATGTCTCCCTTGCTCGGTCTGTATGTCTTATGGGTTGTGTAAAGCTAAAAAATAATGTTAATTATTCTATACTTGTCTGGAAGGAGATTATACTCCAGCCTCTACTGCTCGTTTGGACAGCACACGTTGTCAAATTCTCAGCATAGCGTCGCATTTGCTGTACAGCGCTGAGCTGGTGGATGTTGCACTTCTGCTCCATCTCCATCTCGTGGGAGGAGTGCTTCACTGGAGCCATAGATATGACCCAAGGAGCACCTCCTGATGACAGGCCATTAATTTGGTTCTCTACTGAATGACACATTTAAACAGCACACTGTTTACCTGGCTCCATTGGTGAAGCTGCCTAAGGTGGCACATGGCCCCTTTGACCAGCTCTGCTCCAAGTGTATTCATAGTCAGGTGTCTTTCCAGTGATCCGTCCTGCTTATCTATCCTTTGAAGGCGGCTACGCAGCTCCGTTCCAAGAATTGACACGTCCTGAAAATAGCATCAGGCTGTTCATTGTTCCAGAAGACTCTCATTGACGGCCTCACAATAGTGGCCAGAATAGTCTCAGGATGTAATGTCAACAATGGCCTAATTCAGGTACTGAAGCTACATCAAAGACTCCGATTATGATGACAGTGGGAAAAACAGGAACACGATATTTGAACATTTAATTAAAAAGCAGCATGGCTCTGGTTCCACATGCTAATTGAGATGTACAATTACCCTAAGGGTGCCCGTCTTGGGTTGACAAAGGCCATTGTCCGTCAGGCCTTATGCTTTTACCTCCCTGTCTTTACTTGGTTAGCACTTTCCAACAATGTTTCCAAAAATGTTAGTCTTGCTGATATTAGTGGGACAAATACTACGTTTGCCTCACAATCAAAAGGAGTACTACAGTACCAGTTAAATTGTAAGATTGGAAAAATATTTATAGCCATTACATACTTGTCAGTCAAAACATTAAAATTTAACTGCCTCTACTAAAATTTTTAAAAGCCTAATACTACAATTTGATGGGCTGAAATATTTTCCTATTATTGTGATAATAACTATTTACATTAGCTATCTTTATCTCTGTTGGGCGTTGCAAATTTATATTGTGCGTAACCTAATAAGGGAGGTAGCATGTAATGGGCTTTATTTTCTGATATACAAAATGACACTCACTGCGATCTGAGTGCTTAACTCTTATGTACCTTAAGGTTATTGCAAGAGCTTCTCAGTGACTCTCCCAGAGTCTCCCACTCAGGAGCCCCCCGATGAACCCGTCATTCACACCGAAGCTACCCTACACTTATACATTTATGTAGTTATGTGATTCCTGCAAAACCTGATCAGGACATCCGGCTGGATGATGGATGGATATTCACGTAATTATCAGTTCAGCTACTGTGACTGCTTATCTAATACTGTGTGAGAACAGAACCCAGGAAACACAAGGGCCAACGCTCAATGCATAAAAGAAGCTCAAATAGGGGGAGAAACAAGGACATTCTGCTGAGTTTGACGTGTCCCTGGGGCTTGCATTTCACTTCTTTAACCAATCACAGTGTTCATTGTATGACATCACCACATTTGTCCATTTCTCTTTGCATAAACCTAATGTAATTCTCAGTAAAAGCCTCTGACACTTATGAAATGCTTGTAATTATGCTTCAATATATCATAGAAAACATCTGACAAAAAGATCTTCAATCACTGAAGAAGCAAACTTTGTGAAAACTAATACTTGTGTCATTTTCAAAACTTTTGGCCACGACTGTACAACAAAGCAAAACAATAAATAACCATTTTCTCCCACAGCCCCGTTCATCAAGGCAGTGTTTCCCAGTGCGGTTCTCGGGGATCCCCAGACAGTGAACGTTTTTTGCTCGAAAGACAAAATGACAGCATGTCACACTGCAGGTGTTACATTTTGTGTCCCCTTTTAAAAATCAGTGTTACACTCGTTTTGTTTCCTAACCCTGTAACCAAGCCGGAGGGAGTGGCTGTGGCTTTGTGGCATTTCCCGGGCACCGTGGGAGCAGCGTTCGGGGTTAACGACCTCAGCGAAGGGCCTGGCAGCAATGTGGAGGCGGTGCTATAACTCGCTACGATTCTATAGCGGTTAGCACTCAGTGTTGTGGCTGCAGCAATCTCAGTCTGAATCACAGCAGACGCTTATTTTCACGACTATTCCCCTGGGATCAATAAGTTTTACATGATCCTTCTGCCAGCCTCAGGATCAGAACCAGCAACCTTCTGGACACAGAGACTGCAAACCCACAGATCCACACACCACTCCTGGAATTGTATCAAATGTGTTGGACCAATATCCCTTAAACACTGACATATTTTAATTTACCATCTTTCAGATATTTTTTCTTATCATAGACTAATTAATGCAAGTGATGCACTTTAGTGAGTCATAACATGGCTTACAGACAGACGTAAGGAGAATTGCTTTGTAAGTTAAATGAACACTTGAGACGATCCAATAGATCAGTATATGTGTTTATCTAAGGGTCATTAAGGAGCCGAGTAAGTCAATCGAAAAGAAGTTATTGTTTCCTGTCAAGACCCTGCACTCTTTTCAGGGTTTCCTGTAGCTTGTCAAAGTATGAGATAGCATTTCCTTTTCACGGCAGGGCACTGCAGTAAAAGTGCATGGGGTTCGATATGAAGGAAAGACTGCATTGGAAAGGCTGAAATCACAAGACGAAATCCTAATGCTGACCATTTGCTCTCAGCTTACAAATGTTCCTGTAGCACAAATTAATGAGCTAAAAATACTGTAGTTGTCTGGTTTTGACAACTACAGGCTTCCTTAGCTGAATATTAATAATAATAGCTACAATATAACGTTACAATAGCTACATCACATATTTGAATTATGAATGGAAATTATAGAAGAATATACAGTATATCTATCCATCTAACTGCTTCTGCTGTATGTTTATATCAGTTTAGGTTTGTGTCATTAAGTCATTAACGTCATTAAGTCATTAACGTCTTTTTAAAACAAGAAAGAATGTTGCTGTGGTGAAAATATATGGAAAAAGTCAGTGAACAGATATACTTTTATTAAAAGGTGTTGCAACGTGGTGCATGTGCTGTAATATTTAATTCTGATATTGAATCTGTAGATTTCCCTGTAAGTTTGTGCTGGTCCACCACAGCATGTCCACTTTGTGATGCGTCCTCGTTTCAGTCCTGTGTGTCCTCAGTTTGAGAAGCTGAATTGGTACATGTTATCCATTTCTGATGTAAAACCTCTATTGACCAGTTAGGTGGTAAGATGGGTGAGCTGGAAATGTTATCACGTCACGCCTTTCAGCGCTGCAGACTTTAACCCTGCCTGAGCTACAGCCTTACAGCAGACCAGCATAATGTCAAAGGCATTGGACCGTCTTCCTTATGGAGCCAAAATTTTAGCCAGTGAAAAATGCACAGTTTGCAGGTGTTGGCTCTGGATGAAGCTGAGTTGTATAGAGTCTTCACTTCTGATTGCGTTGATGGACCTACTTGCTCTTGATCTGCATGTCAGGGATGCTTTACCTTCTACTGCGTCAGCTGACTGACGGCAGCAGATAGCAGAGACCCTGCAGATGGTCTGAGGAGACAAGGTCTGCAGCTCATTTCTGGCCTTAGCTGCAAGGACACTCTGAACCAGGACAGGGTTTGTAAATGACCATTTCAATTAAAAAGACCCTGATTGCACTTAAGCGCCGAGGTCTTGCTGTGTGCTGTTTGGTCAGTCTCCTATAATCATGCATGTGTCACTAATGTTAATGTGAAACAGCTGGGTGAGTCTCTCAATCAAGGAAACTAGCCAATAAAAGCAGAAGAAGAACTATTTAGCCAAGCACAGGAACCTTTCAGTTTTAAAGTTTGTAAAACCTGGAGTAACTCAAAATGTCCTGCCTGACATGGATTATCTGGTCACCCCAAGCTCACAGACCCCAGAGCTCTTATCCTGCACATTACATATCCGTGCAGTGTGTTTACATGCAGTGTGGGGTGAGCTTTCAGGCAGTCCATCTACCCATCCATTTATCCTGGTCAGGGTCTTGGGAGCTGTGAACAATGTGCATTAGAATTTTCTTCTGAGAAACAAAACAGAAGCAGGATTTATAAATGCTTTTTATAACTGTGCAGCAGTTTAAGTAACTAGACTTCGTCTAAAGAGTTGCATTATTACAAGAACTACTGTGTTACACTGTAACAGTGAAATATTTCACCTAAAATGCTGAATTGAATGAATACACAGAAAGACAATGCTGTGTGGTTGCCTGTTTGTCAGTGGTTAGTGAAGGAGAAGTTCGCAATGCCTCCATCTGATGTGTCCCACACTAGTATGTGTTCATTGGAAAATCCACATATTTATAGACCCTCACAAGCCTCTATTGCCCAAATATTAACATTTTGTTCATATTTGACACTCTGTTGTTTTTTTAGAAGGAGCTGCCTATCAGATACAACTGCAGAGTGGCAGTAAAGAACTGGCCTCTCAGCTGGGCAGGAATTCACAGCCAGTTTTGTGAAATAAAAAAGGCCTTTGTTAAAATTTCTGACATGCAACATTTAAACTGAATGATCACGAGGGCTTTGAAGTTCATATGTAAACATCTGGTGTAAGAATTTTTTTCATCTTTATAAAAGTGATTCCAGTGTTAAACGACAGGCTTATGTTCACAAAGGCAGTTATGTGTCATATTTCACATGGCTTTTTTAAGGAGGTACCTCTCATTGCAGCTAATTCAGAATTCTTCTGGAACTGCCTTTCTCATTTTTAACCACATTAAAATTTTACATGCCAAGGTGGTGCTGAAGTCAGCAAAACATTAAAGTTTTTTGTTTTGAAACGGAAGCAGGATTAGAAACTAAAAGAGACCATTTTCCTCAAAGACAATAACAATGAAATACAAGAATTGAGCTATATTGATTTGCGTGAAAATGTTCTTATACAACTCCGACAAAGCTAGATATAAGATGTATGTAGAGAAGTTGGGAACACTGAGCTTTCCGGTTACAACTGGTTTGACCACCTCCTTCTGCAGCTACAAATGTCATGGGTGTGTGGGTGCCTGTGAGTTTCACTGGAAACCGAACCCTGCACTGCCCTGAGCACTGCCATGGCACAAACGAAACCAAAGAGTGCACAGAAAGCGTCGGACAGGACCAGGCTTGCTGAAACCACGGGACCGATTTTCAGAGGCTGTGGGAAAACGTTGTGAAACCTGCCTCAGAGCTGACTGGAGATTCTGGCGGTGAAATATCTTGTGGTATCTCCCAGTCGTTTCATGATGGAAAGTAACGGCAACTCTCAGCAGGAGCGTCTGACTTTGTTCTGCTGGCCGATGCCCACAGCCTGAAAATACATTAACAATCGCAATCCCATTCACTTCCTGCTTGCCTGTCAATCAAGTGTTGCGTGAAAGGCAGCCCTGTTTTCTGTACTAGGCACGGATCGCCACGCCCAGCATCCGGCCGCGCTTGACAGTCAGAACCAGTGACTGGTGTCCTTCCTCTCCCTGGATGCATTCCACTGACAAAGCTTCTTTCTCAGTTGAGAACAACCAGCGTCCAAGCAGACATCATGTGTGGTCAGCCCAGGTTTTAGCACTTTTGTTGTTGCAAAACAGTGCTCTTCTGGTGCCTCATGAAGACGCACTATGACGTTATGGTGGAAGTTCTTGGTCAAGGATAATTCATGTTCTATCAAGGCCTTTGTCTTGACAGATTAGTGCTGACAAATCCGTTGTCAGTCTCCTTAGATTTAATTGCCATGATGCTAACGCCCAGATTTACACGCCTATTTGTCATACACTCACTGCTATAAACAGAGCTTGAATTTTTCTGTTTTTTGCACAGAGTATAAGCTGCCATCGCCAAGTCGTCAATGGAGCCTCTATTTTATGCCGCAAGTTTAACAATTATCCTATTGTGATGAGCTTCTCAGTTACTGAGTTAATCGTCACTAATTCTTAGTTAATCAGCAAGATGGGCCTGAAGATGTCTGTCTACGTGGCCTTTAAACGTGACCTTTAAACTAAAGCTTTTTCTGCAAAAATTTGCAGTGCACACTTTGGAAAATGAAGGCCAGGAATCCCATTAGAAGAAAAGAATGCATTGTTCACTAAGTGGTTAAAATCATTTTGGATTATTTACATCTATATATTATATACATTTATAATGTACAATTTAAGTTCTAATCATTTTTCATTATGGCTCTGATGCAATCACAGCATGAGATGTATTCAGTGACAACATTTTCACCACGATACATACAAATGTCTTGTTCTATCCTCCTTCCATTGTCACAGAAATGAGGAAGGAATACCCATTCACACAAACAAGGAAGCTTTTAAGAGGCAATAAACTGGTTTGGGGTGCGGGGGTGGAGTGGAGTGTCAGTGGGTAGCACTGTGGTCTCAGATCCAATGGGCTGGCCAGAGATGGAATGTTCTCCATACATTTTGGGTATTGCTGAACCTGCCCACAGTAAAGACATTAGGGTTAGCCAAATTAGTGAGTTCTGCCAATTGTGTGAATGGATTTAATTCTGGGATTATTTGGGAATAATATATGCAGCCTGCATTTAACATGAAACCTGATACAATTAAGCTGTAAACAGAAAAACAATGACAGTCAAAAAAATCTAATTCTAACAATAGACTGCAAAGGACCCTGTAAATAAGCAGGAGTCCGCTGCAAACACAAACAAATAACAGTCCTTCCATATAATACGAACATAATACGAACATCAAAAAAAGTTTTCCAAACAAAGATTAGGCTTTGCAAAAATATTTATTTACTGCTACTTACGCAGGAGAATAACATGGTTGAGCTGTGGCTGCCTGTAGGGTCGGTAGGTAACACACCCATCTCCAAGGTTTTGGGTCGGAACCACCCCCGAGCTCAGTGTGTGTGTGTGCGCGCAGTCTGTAGTGGACTGGTACTTCTGCCTCATGCACTGTTTCCTGCATCAGGCTTCAGACTCACTATAGCGCTCTAGTAGTCGTTAGACAGATATCTGAAATAAAAGCCGCACCTTTCCCAGTCTTAACAAAATCTGATTTGTCATAAAAAATTACTTTAAAATAAGAATCGTACATCCGATGTCACGAGTGAGTTAAATTCAAGTACCCCTAATTCGCGTTTTACGCATTTATGGTTTTGTAAGAGGTTTCCTAAGTGAGCTGATTGGAATTGATCGGACGCTTTTTATTCACATTTCCTTACCACGGAGCTCTGCATCTGGAAAATGACAGTGTAAACTGAGCATACATTGCTGAAACACAGTGATCGCCTAACCGTACTCACTTCGCAAACTTTTAATATTGACTTATAGAGCCACCGGGCTCGATCACGCCGCAGCGTTTCCGGGTCTGCGGCGCCATTTTGCAGGAAAGTTGGGAATTTAAGCTCCATTAGTTAAAAAAGAGGCGGGGAGAGTGAGAGAAGTTTTCTCTTTCAAGGGAAAAAATATTTAGCGCGGACGAAAAGGAAAGGGGCTGGAAAATTCCCATGCAGCACGTTTTGGATGCACAGATTTAATATTGCATATCCCAGGCAATGAGGAAATTGTTTGTATGCATTTTTTTTCCTTCTTGAAGTGAATTTACGGTAATTGGGGTGGTTGCATAAATAAAGGCAAACTTGGGGTAGACATAGTAGTGGATTGTAGGCGTGCTTCGTTCCCAGGAAGTGCGCGCAGGTAGATTGGCTGAGTTTGACAGCCAGTGTGTGTGACAGCGGGGATCTGATGCCAGCTTCACCCTCCTATCGGATACAAAGTCGGAGCCTCTCTGGCCGGTTCTGAAGACGATCGAGACGCCAGTCTTGGGTCTGATCACCGCATCGGAGAGTGCCGGGGATCCTTTTCCCAGTAACGGTGTACTTACTGCAAAGAGAGGGCGAGATTTACGGGGTTAATGGTGGTCTAGAGCTCCAGCTGAAGGCTGTGACCTGAAACCTTGCTGAACTGAAGCGCTGCTTGATTTTTTTTTTTTACATTTGGAACCCAAAGATGCCGGTGAGGAAGAAGGGTGAGTTTAACTTTTCTCTTGTTTAGTATTTAATTTTTTTTTTTTTGTTTTGCCACGTCCACTGAAAATGCCACTTCGTGTAGCCTTAAGGTCACTACGGAGCGAGGTAAGGCTGACCACGAATGGGCATGACGTGAATGAACAAATAAATAACATTTATTTATTATAAAGTGTATGAATATCTTTGAAGTTTCAGTAAATTGCAGTTTGACAGCGGATGACGTTGAAACTTGCATCTGTTGCACGAAATACCTGCACTTAAGAGTCTCTGTCAAAATGAAATTGGTTGTGAGTGACAGCATTTCGCCTTGACCTGTGCATAATAACATGATGTAGACTAACTTTTGGAGTGTGGGCAGGTCGCGTTGACCTGTGTATCATAAGGCTATGCAGACTGTCTTCTGGAGGGTGGCCCGTTTGCTCTGCTCCCCTGCAGACGCCCAGCGCGCGCTGCTGCTCCTGGAGGAGTACCGGGCGAAGCTGAGCCGCACCACGGACCAGCAGCTCCGGCAGTCCATCGAGAGGGTCATCGCCGTCTTTCAGAGCAACCTCTTCCAGGCTCTCCTCGGTAAATTACTGCCAATTTCCATTTCCTTACCTTTCCTTACTTTAGTTTAGTCTGTGCATTCTGTTTCAAAGTGGGTTAATTTTATGAAGTAGAGTTCTGGACCTTCTTTAAAATCCCAATTTCGTGCAGTAACAATAGCTGCCTGGAAATGCTGAGCTTCTGATTCCTGCACTGTCTGCATGTCCGGCGCCCTTAATTCAGCATCTTAATTGATCACGTTTTGTTGAACGCTCTAACAACAGAAGCTTCTCTGAATATTCTTACTCGTACACTTTTTTCCACGTCTGTTCGGTGCTGATGTGAACTGCGCCTCTTTATAAGGAAGGATGGCTAAAGCGACTGGGTTGTGCAGAAGTAATTAAAATTAGCTGCTAGCATAACTGGAAAATGAAATCCGTTTCTCAGTTATGCATTTAATTGTTCTCTCGGTGGAATGCTGGAAAATCCTCTTAGAAGGGGTGCGAATTAATGAGGCTCTAAAAGAAACTTCTAATTTTATGTAGTATGCAATTAATTGTATTATACTTCACTATACGAACCGTATCATTATGTAGATAAATAGGTGCGCAAGTACAACAAAGGTGCTAGAAATATTAATAAAGAGGATGAGAGCCAAACAAATACAAATATTTGTATTTATTACTATGTTAGATGCTTGTAATGGTAACAGATTTTACATGGGTGTTCTATTCTACCCAGTCTATGATTTTATTATACTGTGCAGTATTAACTAAATTATCTGAGTGTGTTTGAAATGTAATGGATAGTCAATCACGCTAATTAGTTAACATTTAATTATGTTGTAATACTAAGACGGCGGCTTGCTGGTGCTGTGGAGAACCTCACACCTCTGGCACTGGGGGATTCAGTCCTGCACCTGCCCTGTATGGAGTTTGCTTGTTCTTTCGGTGTGTATGGGCTTCCTCCAGGTCTGCGGATTCATCTGCCAGTCACGCGACGGGCTGTTAGGTGAAATGGTGTCCCTGAATTACCCATAGAGTATAATTGTGTGTGTGTGTGTGTGTGTGTGTGTGTGTGTGTGTCCTGTCTTATTTTTCATTGGCTCCATCTTCCGTCGTGACCCTCTACAGGATGATAATACTAGGGTTGTAAAGGGTTGGAAAGTTTCCGGAAACTTTCCATTCCATGGGAAGTTTAGCTGGGGAATTTTGGAAATATTCCAAGTTGGAAACTTTCTATGGGAAGTAGTGGGAATATTTGGGAATTAACTGGAAAATTCCCAAAATTTTGCAACCCTAGATAATACCAGCGAGTAAGACTTTTTTTGGTCATCCATTCATCTCCCATATCTGCTTATCTAATGCAGGGTTGCAGTTATGCTGGTTAATTTTTTACGATACATGATCATTTTAATACTCAGTCTGCGTGCATGCCCAAGTTAGAAGAAGGAGGATCAGAATAAGCTGGAAGTCTTTTTCTCCCCAAGTACAGGCTGAGGACCCCACGGCAAATTCTGTACTAAATGTGTGGTTCTTACTTGCACAATAATGTAAGTTTTGGCAGACTGCTGCTCTTCACTTTTTGTTACTCCGCTTACAGTTCCAGCATCATTCTCTCAAGCTGCAGGAGTGTCAGTGGAGTCTAATGAAATTATTCTAACCCAAATGTTAAGGAAGGTCCCGTATCTGCCTGGATGAGTGTGTTAACTTTCTACTTGTTTTTCTGTGCTCTTTTATCCTATAATCCATGTTGAGGAAGGAGGATTCGAACAGCATTTTATTTTTAAGATATGCGTCCAAAAGATAATTAACTGGAGGTCCTTCTCCTGACCTGAACCCTCTGTTAACTCGCATTGCCTTTTTAAGGAGAGCTTTTGAATTGGTCGTATTGGACGTTCAGCGCTGAATCTCTCCTTGTTTTCCTTCAGCCAGCACGAGATGATTCTGGTGACGTGCACAGCGTATCTGTACCTGCTGTTCACGGTCCCTGACTGCTGCTCGAGCATCGCAGTCCTTAGCGACATCGTAGGAGCTTTGCTCTGGACAGTACTGAGCTCTGCATGCCTAACACAAGCAGAGATGTTCACATGAACCTCGGCTTGCATGCAGCTCTTTGCATGCAGTTGAAATCAATCACACGAGTGCATCAGGAGTTTTATTTAACTGTAAGTCAGCAGATGTACTTAGAGGTGACCTGTGACTACATTTGCACTCTAAGCCGTAGCGAAGAGGTAGACAAAAACGGATGTAGTCATTTTCCTTCTCCTGTTTCACCTCTCTGGCCTTGAGTTTCCAGTCTTACAGTATGTGCTCATTTGTTCTCCTGGAGTTTGCACATTCTCCCAGTGCTTTTACGGCTCACCACCGGCCATTCTGGTTCCCTCCTGCACAAACACAGACCTCAAGCATTGCTAGAGGGTAAAGAAATGGCCGGTTTGATGCAGACTGACATCTCGTATGGTCTTTCAGTCCGTGTAAGCGGATTGGGGGGGGGGGGGGCGTGTCAGTGCTTGTTATATTGCTGCTTGGCTGCCTGTGCAGGTTCTCCCCCCAGCTTAAAGGCTTATTAGTGCCAGAGTGGGTTTCCCATCCCTGAGTTTTCTGCCCGGGTGGGGTCTGCTAAAGCGGAGGTGAGGAGTCGGAGCAGGCAGCACAGGCTCTGGCCTTCCGACTCCACTTCCCCAGCCCAGGTTCCTCCGTTATTGCACTAAAGATAATGTTACGTTACGGTAATGATATCTGCGCACTTCGTCCTGTCGGGGAATGTGTCTCGGGGGGGATAGCTTTTCACGCGGAGATGGCTTATCTGTCTGCTTTGTTCTCATCCAGCCTGGGCTCACGTGTTGCTCATTCGATTATACCTCAGAAGGAGCGAGGCTCGACTCGCCAGCTGAAGGTGTAATTGGATGAACCGCATATCGGATTAGAACGCGCCTGAGAAATGAGTTTAAATTTGAGGAGCTGTGGGCCTCACCCACTGTTTTGGGGGGGGGGGGGCGATTAACAGCCCCGTTCCATTTCCTTCTTCACTTAGCCTAAAGTGCTGGGAACTCTTCTCTGTATCCACTCTTCTAAATGAAATAGTCATTATTGAAATGACATTAGAATCATTTCTGCTATTTGTCGGACTCTGCTTCCAGTGATGTCACCTTTGCTGGCGGTGGGGGTCTGTGTTTTGCATGAATGGGGGTTTATGCACTTGGCTCTGGCTTCACATGACTGTCCTTCAAATGGCTTATAATCATTCAGATGCAATTCCTGTTTCCTTCCTGTTTGAAAGTACTTGTTTCAGTATCTGTGTATAAATGAAGGTGCATTGTCAAGTTTTACCTTTTGAGTTTATAGGTTGACATTGCCACCGACTGTGTCTGTGTTGTATCCCAGAATGATAAACCAGTGATTTAAAGCAACTGTAGGTGGAAAATTACAGTACAGCTCTAGTTTGTCAAAAAGTTCTCCCTAGATTAGTGAATTTACTCGTTTTGTTCGTAGCGTGTTTACCGAAAACGCTTGCTTTGTGTATTGTGCATTTTTCACTTCTGTAACGTGTCTGCTGTCAGGCTGTGCTCACAGTACGGTGTTTATATGAACCGGGGCTCTGTGGTTCTAAGTTTGGACTGGAAGAGGCTCCGGTGCTGGATCGGTCAATCACACAACCTCACCCGCTGGTTGCCAGGTGATCAAAGTTAGTGTTAAGCAGTGATGTTCCAGGCCGATTTATTTATTAAAGATAAGATTGGAACTCAGAATTAGTGGATATAAATGCTGAATGGGTCGGAGCGCGGTAATTAGACTGGGACATCCCTCGTGCTAATTGTGTTGCCCTGGCAGTTGCTTGTACAAACAAACATTTCCTCCCTTTTACGCTCTGTCCTCCTCATTTCCATCTATCTTCGGACTTAAGGCACCAGCTGGTTCCCGCTGCGGCGGCCAGTATTTCAGGGTCAGAGATCAGGCTGGTTTTCAGTCAGCTGAGCATTTCATTCCAACTGGCTGAGCTGCTGTCTGAATGATCAGATTCAATTTGAATTGAAATTATGTGCTTATAATTTGCTATAAAAAAAAAAATGAATTGACTAATAAAGCTCTTTCCAGCATATTTCCGTCTGGTTGTTAAAAATAATGGTGAATTATCCCGTATTCCCCACTTAGAATGTTAGTTTGTTTACTGAGGGCAAACACACAAGTAGTATTTTCGTTTTCATGTTTACCTGTATTTCCCAGTTACCATAAACTGGCATGACGGGAAATGAGAACAATATCAGGGCCACACCTAAGACGTTTTGTGAGATGTAAACTGTGTTCATTTAAGCAGCCAACCACTAATGCAGACCTACGTCCCCCTGAACATGTGACCACATCACTGACCCTTATTGGTCAGTATTAATAGTTTGTATGGGGAGGGCTAATATGGGAGACTCTTATTGAAGGTATTGGAGGGGGGAGAATCCTCTGAGGCTTCAAAGTCACCTGGCTATGAAACTGTCCACCTTGGACAGGCTGTGTGTTTCTTTAACATGGTATGACTGTCCATGATCTGTGGTTTGCGGCAAGCTGGCCTTGCAGCTCACGCTCCTGCTGACGTTCCCTCAGACTTAGGGTTTGGAAAGCAAGATCCGGCTTGTCTGCAGTGCTGCTGAGATTAGCCACAGTACAGTACACAGTCCAGCGTATACAGTAGCCCCATTTAAAGTGTGCCAGGCTAAATCAGGTAAGGCTGTACCGATAAAAAAATGAATCCCTGAACTTGAAATGGCACGCCTTGCATTCCTTGGCTCCTTGACCCCTGAACCACAGGTCACATGGCCGAGGGCTTTACTGACAATCTCTCTTTCGTTTGTTTACTTTTCTTCATTTTAGCGCTTCCAGAAAGGCATGTGACTCGCTGGCACGGTCCCGATTGTAAACATGCATGTGGGAAGGAGAATTTATAAGTTTGTGGAGGACTGGGGTAGACCGTCAGCCGTAAGATGCTTTTGGGCGCGTTTATCTGACGTTTGTGAGGGGACAGTAAATTAGGAAGCTTGCCGTATGGATATGAAATGCTGAGGCATCAACTATCACACAGACTGTGCTCTGCATTTACTGGAACTCGGGAACAGAGCTAAAAGGACCTTTTCTTTTGTACAGTGTCAGTACTGGCAGTTTGTGTATCTGGGCCTCATTTTAACACTGAGAGCTGATTGGAGGTAACTGGAGAATGTTACCAACATAGTAGACCTTCTTACTTGTTGATAACTATAAAGGCATCACCCACTATGCGTTGTGTGTCTTTTTCTTTTAATTGTCGTGTTTGTTCTTTGAGATAATTGGGCTTTGTGCGTGCGTGCGTGGGTCCAATGAGGCTGACGCTTAATTGAGTGATGGAAATTTGTGGTTTCTGTCTTGATAAGCTGTGATACAAGAATATCGAGGATTTTGAAAGAGATGCACATTTTAGAGGATATGGGATGCTCGCTTTCCATAGCGCAGTTCCTCCCTCTGTCGTTCCTAAACTGAAGTTTGATGTAAAGTTGAACTCGCTGATGTAAGAAGGGTTTAGGGCTAAGTGTGAATTCTCTGAGATTATCAGCTGTTCAGTTTGCCATGAATTATTTCCTAGGCAAATGTCAATTTTTGTATGAACTGGCAAACTCGCCGTGTGTTATGCTTTAATTTTGGCTCTGGTATTTTGCTGAACTGTCGCTTCAGATCACACACAATGCGTGTTAGACTCGCTAATGGCCTGCCAGTCAGAGTACCTTCTGGTACCTTCTCTCTGCAGTTTAAGGCTGAGGTCTGCTTAGGGTGACGTTTGTTTTAGAGCAGTGTGCTTGACACTGTTTCATAACCATGGATACTGACTGTCTTGGTACTGCTGTGGGAAAAAAATGGCTAAAGAAGCAAAATCTGCTCTGGTTATGGTTGCACCGGAGCTGAATGGTAGCACTGTGGTCTCACCAGTGGATGGTGGTTTCATTCCTGTCCCTGGATCTGGGTGTGTATATTCAGGGCTCCTCCCAGTTCTCTGGTTTGAGTGGCGATGCAGACGTGGTGATGCAGGTTTGGTCCGGGCCACATCTTGATGGTTGCAGAAAATGCCGATTGTCCAGCCCAGCTGGTGACATCACTGAGGGCTTCATCCTTAACTTTCAGCATTTATTACTGTCAGTCCAGCTATTCCGTTTGATACATACACTCTGCCAGTTAACCAGCTTTCCGAAATGCCACAAGATGTGCCATGAGCTAAGCCATTAATATGAAATTATATATTTTTGCCTGTTATTTATATGAAAATTAAATGTCTAAAAGATTTAGCACACATAGCAGAAAAGTGGGTTGCTTATTTTCAGTAACATGCCATGATATTGACATTATACAGTCTTGCTGTAAGTAAATTAGCAGTTTGGGCTGAATATGTTTTTGTCCCAGAGAAGCAAATCTGTGATTAGTAACTCTTTATATTTTTAAGTAGGCTACTTTGTATTTAAATCCCAGTAAAGCACATATACTGTATGCTACAGGTATGATCCCAAATGCACTAATTTGTGTGATGTGTCATTGTACTCGTAGTCATGGACAAACCTGTGAAGCAGGGTGTGACACAGCAAGTTGTCAGTCATACAAGCATGGCTCTGGAATAAGAGATACCAATGTTACTCCATGCTTACGGTGTAGCTACGGTGTAGTTATGGGGGTAGATTACGGTGTAGTTGCGGTGTAGATTACGGTGTAGATTATGGTGTAGATTACAGTGTAGTTATGGGGTAGTTATGGTGTGCGCGTGTGACAGTTAAACAGCCAAGTCAGGTAACCAATGAATCACAAACAAAATGATACCGGTAAACAAGTTGAGAGGATTTTTTTTTTTGCCCGTTTATTGTAATTAGCCACCATTGCTGTATGTTTATTAGTAGCAGAGCTGAAGGAGCAAGATGTCTGAATGTGTAATGGGGACATTTGACATTCCTCCCCCTCCATTGGACTTCTGGGCTGGTTAGTGCTGGTTCACGGGCTTGTTCATGGATTAACGCCTGTATATTTTTCATGAATATTAACTCTGTGTGGCACAGACAGATGTCCTCAGGAAGGCCTTTTTACTCATTAAATGCTTTTTTAAAAAGTGTTAAACACTATTGATGCATTCTGGGCAGGGGGGGCTTGGTGCCGCTGTGGCTCAGCAGACAGCAGCGTCGTCTCATGCCTCCTGGGTTGGGTTTGAATCCCACCTCCACTCTGAACATGTGCAGTTTGCATATCCTCTCTTTGTGCAGTTTATAAATTGTTTATGGGGTGTGTGTATGCATGTGTGTGTGCATGCATGCAATGGATGGGCATCTTACCCCTAATTTATGCCCTATGTTGTCCCCCCTGTGGGATAAGTGGTTAAATTAGATGATGGGACATTGTGTAGCTGTGGGTAGGGACTCAGAAGGTTGCAGGTTCAAATCCTGTGTTTGGCCGAATGATGCCACTCTTGGGCCCTTAACCCCAATTATTTCAGGGACTGACTGACTCTGCTTACTGAATTGTATCATTTTAGATTAAAGTGGGTGCTAAAGAAATAAAATAAGATGGATGAATGGAAGATGTATTCATAGTGTGTATATTATATAAAACAGTAATTCATTATTACTTCCTTAATTAATGTCAGTCCACAGTCAGTTTGACATATGGAGTTTTGTGAAACATGTACGGCGAAAAACATTTGACAATTTCTGGCAACAGAATGATAGTTAACTGGCAAGAAAGGGTTATAAGACAAAACCGAGAAAAGTTGAAGTGACTGTATGTGAAAGATACCATGCAGCTGTATTACCATGTTCGTAACTGTGTGTGAAAGATACCATGCAGCTGTATTACCATGTTCGTAACTGTGTGTGAAAGATACCGTGCGGCTGTATTACCATGTTCGTAACTGTGTGTGAAAGATACCGTGCGGCTGTATTACCATGTTCGTAACTGTGTGTGAAA
>JAODJX010000035.1:2390953-2405772 GCA_026776945.1 Isichthys henryi | reverse complement strand
GCCCATTGCTTCCGGGATAGGCTCCGGACCCCCCACAACCCAGTAAGGATAAGCGGTTTGGAAAATGGATGGATGGACATAGGAGATGGTTTTATTCGAAGGACCATGCTTTTCGTTTTACTGAGCAAATTGGGTAAATACTACATTGCAGGGGGCCCTTGTGAGATTTGAGGTATAACAAACCTGACTGAATTTATCTGTAAGCGAGAAATGTTTGTGGTTTTCATCCAGGGCAGTGCGGTTACAGGGGATGTGACCCCAGCTGGTTCTTCACGTTGCGTTTGGATTGTGTGTTTCTGCTCTGTTCGGTCATAAATCGCCGTAAATGTTAAGTCTGTGACATCCAGGTGATGTGCGTGATTTGATGTTCAGCAGTGTCGCTTTGTCGTTCGAAATGTCACCATGAACAGCGTGCCGGATATGCAGTGCGAGAGCCTTCTGCTGCTCTGGCTCCTCACACACATATGGACGCCCACGTCCTCCCCCTGGGCCGTACCGTCGCGTTTTGCTGATGTGTTATTCTCTGACGTGTGAGAGCCCATCCGCCTCTTTGTCGTCCTCATGGCTGTCTCCGGATGTCCTGGGGCCGGGCATTAGAGCAGAAGGGCTTTTAGGTTAGTGAATCAGTTTCGGCCGCATGTATGAATCGGGAGACATGCAGCACAGTGCGGCAGTTCTGCTGGGTGCACAGTTCTCCGGGGAATTTATATAAGACGAACAGGCCAGCTCTCTTGAGGTGCCGCAATGGAGAGTGGCGCTTTGGGCCCGGAACGGCTGTAGGTAGCATTTGCGGTGCTGTGATTTCACCCCTCCCCAGTTCCTGTTGCCTAATTCCTCTGTAACTGATGCCTTTTGTCGCATCAGGGTCTGTGCTCTTGAACGCATAGCCTATATGTGAAGATATTTCCAGTGGCGTCGTCTTTAAACGTATAACTTAATGGGGGCATCCGGAGGCAAACCCTCTTCCCCGCAGTTGTCGGTATAGCGGTGTGGCGCTCAGAGGAAAGGCGGGGCTTGGCCAATCTCAGCATGATTGCGATATTTTAGTCCCTTATTCTGGCGCATGTTTCCTGCGCCGTGTATCTGTTGAAATAACTAAGCACCTCGGGTGTTTCTGTAAAAAGCGTGTAATTGCTCACGCACTAACAGTCGCTGTCATCTCCCTGGCAGCAGAGTGCCGTGTGTACCGCCACGCGTGTCCCGGAAGGTGGTCACGTGACCACAAGCGTCGGCAGCGCCTGAGGCCCACGGCGAGCCGCTGTGATGTCCTCGCTTCCCGGGCCGCAGGTGCGTCACGCCAGCCACCTGTCAGTCACGCTCCGCCGGGACGGCGACAAACGCGGCCTCGCCCGGGCCAGTCGCGTGGCAGCGTGACTCGCGCAGACGCACCATCTGTGCCTCGCGTATCGCGAGGCCTCAGTGTGCCGATCGGTGCCACCGCCTTTCCTGGGCTGCAGGTTTTGCGAAAGAGGCACGTGCAATTATCTGCGCCTCCAGCAAGGCACCATGGGGTCTGCGTCTCGGATGTGGCGGCCCCCCATGTGGAGTTGCTCTTGACCCCAGCGGCCCTGTCAATAGGCCTCTCAGCGAGGCTTGTGGGATTGCGGCAGGCGGGTCCTATTTAGGCATTGTCGTTTTTCCAAGTGTACTGTGTGACGCTCTTTCTGACACAGCCACTCTGTCTGTTCTTTCTTCCCACTGAGTGACTTTTGGCTGGTTAGGGTGGCGACCCAATGATCAGAGCTGCTGTTATTCGGTCTCAGCAGAGACGGAGATGGCGTGACGGGGGCCTAAAGAGGAGGGTCCGGTCTTCAAGGAGAAGGGGCCGCGCTCCTGTCTTCTGTAACCTGGGTGACCCGGATGCATTCTGCCAGCGCTAGCATTTCCGCATCCTCCGTGCCAGTGTTTCCCAAACCAATCTTCGGGGCACGCGGGAGAGATCCACATTTTTTGTTTTATCCGAGTTTCCAGAACACCTGTAAGGTATTTAGAGCTATTTTGTTTTTTTTGGGTACTGGGAAAAAACTAAAATATGGATCAGTCCAGTGTCCCCTGAGGACTGGTTTGGGAAACGCTACGCTAACAGGAAATACTTCTGAAGAGTTAACTTAAGAGTAAGTCTCCTGGTCAGACAACATGCAACGGTGATGAAACAGCTGCGGTTAACGGCCAGATATAGTTACTCGACCGGCCACGAGATTTGAACCCATGATGGCATCTTTTGATTGGAACATTAATATCATTTTACTTTTCTGCTGCCATGTCTGTGTAAATCACTCCATAGGATGAGTGAGACACTCACTGAAGCAGGAGGAAGGTCATGGATGCAGATACAAACTCATACATTTATTCAAAGCCCCCTTAGTGGGGTGATTGAGTCTGACCTGCTATGTTATAAATTAATAGCAGTTTATTAATTAATCTGAGCAGACTACCGAGTAAGGGAATCAGCCACGCGCTCGTACATTCCGCAAGCACTAGGTACCGAGCGCATTTTCACACGTGCACACACAGGTGAGCACACACTCCCTCCAGCGGACAGAGAGCGCGTGTCGGGAAATATGCCACGTCAACCACCTGAAAAGCAGACAAAAATTAACAGGGTAATAAAAATGTTTCACAATGTGATTTTCTGCTTTAAACTATCACTATTTTAACCTATCAGCTATCACTTTTAAAGCCTAACAGTTAAGGTATTTGCAGGTCAAGACAAACATCCGCAATAGGCTGCAAGGAGACCATCTTGCAGCCTGCATGCGGATCTCAATTAATGGGCCATTTCTGACTTCCCATATCAAGAGGCTCTAGAAATGTTCTTCCAGAAGCTCAGAAAGATACACTGCGGTGACAAAGGCTACACATTTTATGGATAGTTGTCATAAAAAGAAATGTTCTGATGTTTAGTTTAGTTGTTATATTGACTGCTGTCATTAAAAGAAACACATGAAGACCATGAATCCTGTGGGTGTCCGTCTGCCCCCCTCCCCCCCCAAAGCTGTAAACTTAGGGGAAACACTGTAATGTAATAAGATGATTACTGTACATGTTATAGTAATAGTTTCGCTTTCTTCTTCTTATATATCACCACCCTTATGCGCTGAGAGAATACAGAAAGTCCACAGAGAATCCTCTCTCATGATATGACGCCTGGCACGTTTACATGCCTCACAACTTGCGCAGAACCCGCTGCCCCTCGTGCACCCTGGCGGGGTCTCCCTTTGCATAAAGCTGGCGCACATGCATGCCAACGTGGGTCTGAAGTCTGTCAGGGCCCCGTGAATGGGGGTGTTCTGTAGGACGCGCCACGGGGAGAGGGGCAGTTTAGTCTGTGAGATGGGGGCTCACCTGTGTTGTTCATGGGAGGATCTGGCACTGTTGGGTCTAGCAAGGTGGAGGTGCAAACAGCCACTTTGAAATTTCCCTGTTATTGTTTTTATTTTCTGCCAGACCGGAGGACGGAGCGCCCTTACAGGGTGTAAATGAATCCATCTGGTTTAAAGGTGGAGAAATGTCTGCTGCTTGTGTTTCCTCTTCAGTAGATGCTCCATGGTCTCTGTTCGCCCAAGCAGATTGTGGCAGAGCTTCAGAATAAACCCTCACACTTCGTGGAGTCTTATACACGCACCTTTAGATCCCCATGTGCGCAAATGGCAACGCACCCCCTTCTCCGCTTCTCCAATAATGAACAGTTTGGTTGTGGTTTAGCCGCCGCTCCATGACGCGTTTTTCCACACCTTATCTCACCCTCGGTCGCTTTATCTGAAGAGAGTCTGCTGACGGGTGTGGTCAGTGTGGCAGATCTCTCAGTGGGTGATGGAACACATCTCCTCCTGGGCGCCGTGTCTTGCACGGAGCTGGAGAGCAGGGGGGGCTGCGGGCAAGTTGGCCGAGGGTGGCCGCGGAGCCTCTGAAGGTTATACATTTATAGAGGTGGTCAGGGGAGCGGACGGGAGCTAGGCGGAGGGGGGGGGCTGCGCTCCATCAAGCTGAGGACAGCTGCCGGGGTTTCCTAAGCCAGCAGGAGGCATTGGACTGGCATCGTTTTATGGTCGTTTTTAAAAAAATTACTTAATAATTAATATTTGAAAATGGACCAAGAGGAAAATCATGGTAAATTGCTTAAATTTGTAAACTGTCTTATAATGAACATGTCGTGCACTGACTGCCTAAGCCCAGAAAGAGATTCTGGTGTTTTTCACTTTTTACAAAACAGAAATGTTGGATTGTAGCACTGACCGCCCTGAGTTTGAAGGCTTGCAGGGTGATGCTGCGGCCCCTCCCTCCCGAGCTGCTCCCTCGCATGTCCGCAGCTCTCGGGACCCGTCACTGCCGGCCTTCCTGCTTCTGGCTGTCTGCATGAGTCAGCTTCTCTCTGCCGGCTCCCTGTCCTGAGAGCAGGGTCTTTCTCGGGAGCTGGGGGGGTCGACCCAGAGCCAGTGTGCCGCCTGCCTGCCCGCCTCAGGCGAAGGCAGTCAGGGTCTCATCAGTCACCCGGTGTTTCTCTGCCCGGTCCTCGGGGATCCCCAGACAGCTCATGTTTTTGCTCTCTCCCAGTTCTTGGAGCAAAATTGTGGACTGTTTGGGGCCCCTGGGGGTGCTTCAGAGAAACACTGGTCTAATCGTCACCCTGTCTGACGTCCCAGCTGCCGCCGTAGGCAAAGGGCAACCATCTTACTAAGAGCTGGCCGTTAGGAGGAAGAGGGGCCTTTGTCAGACAAGCAGCTCTTAAAGGTTCCTCTTTATTCTGCCTGAGCTGTTTCACATAAAAGCAGGGATCATTATTTTATAATAGATAACAGCACCATCACACTGTACTTAAAGACAGTGGGACAGAATGTCACTCTGCACAAAAGCATCAACATGTAGTATTGTATTATTATAAAGGAATATAATTCATTTTTTAAACTTAACTATCATCGCACATTTATGGTTTAGAGTGTAATCAGTGTAACTATTTAAAAAGTACTGATGCATTCTGGGATCTCACATTGTCAGTGTGTGTGTGTCAGTGTGTGGATATGTGTATGGGTGTGTGTGAGTCAGTGTGTCTGAGATGTGTGTATATTAGGGGTTACAGTTGGATAGTTGGTGTAACTCTTATGGCGGAAACTACACTGCCACTGCAAAACAATGAAAGATTTGTTAATTATTTGTTTATTATTGGGGGGGATAGACTTGCAGTGCCCTCCGTAATGTTTGGGACAAAGACACGTCTTTGATTGAACCTTCTGCTCCACAGTTTAAAATTTCAAATCCTGAAATAGAGGGACCATGTATAAAATGAGTTGTAAGTTCTCCATGGTGAAACCGAAATGTATGCAAATACCTTTAAATAAAAGTCCGGAATGCCCACCTTAATCATGTCTGAATTGTTATGGACGGCACTGTATTTTATTTATGCCATTTATTTATGTTTATGATTCATTATTAAATCTGGCCAGTAGATTGATTTTTCGCGTTCCACAGAATAGAAAATGATGTAACGTTTTTCTGCTAATAAGCAAGTTCCACCACTGGCACCGACGATATTCAGCAAAAATATATCGGTTATTGGTCTAATTTTCCGATGCAGAACTATGCAGAGTCGTAAGTACAAAGGTCTTTGTTGCTGCATTTAATGTAGTTGAAAAATAATTCCATCTCGGTTTTTGCTCCCCTACTTCTTTCTCATTTCCCTGCACTTCTGCGTAACTCGTGTTGTCTGAGGCTTCCATGATGTTATTGGTATAATCATGTGATCATCGATTAGTCAACATCAAGCTTTAAGCATCTTCGAAGAGCAGTAAAGTCGACTTGTGCAACCTGTAGTGTGTGTGTCAGTGTGCGTGTGACTGTATGTCAATGTGTGTGGGTGTGTGTGAGAGAGATAGTCAGTGTGTGTGTGACTATGTCAGTGTGTGTGGGTGTTTATGTTGTTTGTGCGTGTGTGTCTGTAAGTGTGTAGGTGTAGATGTGTGTGTCTGTTTGTCTGCATGTGTCTGTGAGTCAGTGTGTGTATGTGTGTCACTGTATATCAGTGTACTGTGTGTGTGTGTGTATCATGGAGACCTTCTGTCGTTCTCGCAGCTGGAGGAATAGTAGAGTAAATGGGGCTCCTGTAATTACTCTCCTATTCCTTAATCATGGCATCCCCAGAGAGTAATGCAGCTCAGGCGTAGTGGCAGGAGGCTGTTACTATGACGACACCCGGTTCCTGGACTGGGTTGCCATTCGGGTTCTGACCCCTACATGGTCCTCGTCACGTGGTCCTCGTCACGTAGTCCTCGTCATGCCTGTGTGCGACTGGTGAGCTGAAGCCCCCGGGCAGCCACGTTTCAGTCGGAGGCGCCGAGCATCCACTGTGAGGCGCTATACAACAGGGTCTCACACACTCCTGATGTCAGAACAGGTTTGTAACAGGAAAGGGGACTTAACAGACAGTGATTTGGTTTGAAGGTGCTTGCTACACATCATGCTGAGATGGCCGCTTGTGTTAGAGGCTGCGATTTCTTTCCCCTCTGACAGGCAGATAAATAAACACCCAGATGGATGTAAACTGTACGTAAACAGTTTCCCGCTGTTTTGGCGTCATGTTGGGGCGGCTCCTGTACACCTCTGTGTGACCGGATGGGCTGGGGGAGACGTGCAGGTGGCTGGCAAGTGCCCAGCAGCCTTCTGGGAGGTGCTTTTAGTTAGCAGTCCTGAGCAGACGTGCCTCATGTGTACACGCTGACAGCCGCTGACAGCTGACCTTTAATTAACATCGATCTGCAAATCTAAACCTTGTCCGTTCACAGAGTCCTGGAGGAAGCCTGTCCTCTGTAGCCTATGCAAAGTCTGAGTCCGGTTTGCCTTTCAGGGCGGAACTACTGTTTGCAGTCTGTTTATTTCTCGTGGTCAAAGCCTAGTCTGTGTGGCGAAACAGAAAAGAGCAGAAAGTTTTGTACGGTGACACAAGGTTGCGCTCCTGTGTTTGTTGCTGACGCCAAATAACACCCGAGCTTGTTAATTAGCCGCCCGTCCAGCTGCCTCTAGGGAGGACCTGTATGCTTTGATCTTCCCTTCTCTGGTCTCTGTGTTTGACCCATCCTTCCAGCCACATAATGCTCAGCAGTGTCGCAGTTGTCCAGATGCAGGGCGATGTGGTAGCTTAACACTCATTACTAACGTATCTTTAAACTGCTGAGAGTGTGAATTAGAGCTTTATTCAGATTGCAGCCCTAATGATATTTACCTGCATGTTTGCTTGATGCACTGCATGGTTTTCTTTGAAATGGAAAATATGTAGCTGTGGTGTAAGACGGTGATGTGTAACGGGGGGGTCTTCTGAGGCCTGTTCTGGCTTAATCCTAGTTTTTTTTTTTATTTCTGTTTGTTTTTATCCCAAGCCTTGTGGTTGTGGTACAAAAAAAGAACATGTTGTTGTATTTTTGGCCATAACAGCCAAGCATAATGCAAGGTGTCGGCCCTCCCTGGCTGACGGACCGTTAGGGGCCCTTTAAAAGGTTCCATATGGGAGCGCGCGTGTCCCGGGGGGGGGGTGATAAACCAACAGAAGATGGAAGGGAGATGTGTGATGGTGGTGAGGTGCGGACTGGCGTCTCGATGGCTCCCCCTAGAGGCTGCACAGAGGTGTGACCAAGGGAAACTGAGGAACTGTGACTCGCACGGGCCGCCGCCGAGAGCAGACTCATTAATGGGCTTGGGCTTCACACCTCGCTTTTAGCAAGCAAGCCCACTCCTCCTTTCTCATTAATGTTAGCATGCCGGGGGGTTGGGCAGCCAGCTGACCCCAGCGGTTTCTGTCGGGAGTTTTTAGTTCCTCTGCCTTTCTTTTATCAATCGTTCTTTATTTGTCTTCCATTGTTCCTCTGTATTGCTCTATATAAATGACTAAACAGGTACCAGACACACTCATGTAAGGCGCCTTGGAGTAACTCTGTTGTAAAAGGCTCTGTGTAAAAATGAATTGAATTGAAAGTAGGATACTTTGTTGTTATTGTAATGTTATTGTTATAGTTGTTGTTATAGCACATTTATTAAGATCAGCCGCTCTTGCCCTTTTCTCCTGAATGGTTTGGTCCTGAGGGCTTTTCAGCCCTAAATCCTTACCCCCCCCCCACCACCACCAGACGGCTGCAGGGCATCACCTCTCCCTCCCTCTCCCACAGAAATACAGGTACCAAGATGAGGACACGACGGCCCCCCAGGACCACGGCTCACCGCGCCTCGCTGGCGACCTCCAGAGGCCGGAGCTGGCACAGGCGTCTGAGAAGGCCCCCCACCAGACAGAGGGCGCTCACATCTTCGTACCCCACTCTCACGTCTCGCCCATGAAGGTAGAACAGGGGCCTGTCACCCGCTCTGTCACTCACTGCCTGTTACACATCCCCCCTGCATGTCTCACTGGTACCCCCCCTCCCCCTGGAGGTGCAGGGAGACACACACACACACACACACAGTCACCCCAGGTGTGATTCAGCAGTATTTCAGTGGAAATCTACCACTCAGCCATGAAGCCCATTAACCTTCATCATTATTACAAGTTTAACTATTTATTTTTTATTAGGAAATTTTAAATTGTGTTTTACGTCGCATGAGTTTTCATTCACGCTTTACTTGGAGAAGCCGTTGGTGTTTAGTTTACAGAAGTGCCGCCTTTAGCAGCATGACAGCACCAGCCTGATGTCCGTTTTACATGATTCGTGGAGATGAGTGCCAGTCTTTTTTTGTTGATGCGGGTGGCCATCATTTTTCCATCTGAAACTCCCAATAGGGAATCTGCTTAGGCTTACAGCAGGGGGGCCTGGAATGTAGGCCAGGGCCCCATGCGTAAAGGCACTGGGATGTGACCGCAGCTCATCTAGTGCCGGCTGGATGGACACGTGCCCCTGCTCACTTCGTCTGACTGGCAGGCACCTGGGGGATCCTGGGCATTGGCTGGGGGTGAGCAGCCGGTTTTGGCCTCTTATATTTTCGTTCCAATAACCAGGCAGAACAGCTCAGTGGTTCCGATTTTGGCGGTTAAACAGAGTGACATGCTTAGCACTTCTGCCGCTTTGCTGCAGTCATTTAAATGACATTAATTAAATATCGTTGGTATTACAGAGGAATTCCTTGCTTATTTATCTGCACTGAACAATTATCCACATTCTGTATGTTTGCTCAACTGAAAACCAGTACAGTGAGTTAGCAGGTGTCTTCAGATTAAAGGATGTTCGAGAAGAACATTTAGGAAAAATGATCGTTTCAGGAATCATCTGTGAATGTATTAGAATTGAGCCTTGTCTCCTATGCATAAGTGGAGCAGCAGCCTGGCACTGGAGCAGTGCCCATACACTGGAGCAGTGCCCTTACACTGGAGCAGTGCCCTTATACTGGAGCAGTGCCCTGGCAATGGAGCAGTACCCTATAACATTCCTATACCCACAAGTGAGATAACTGAGTGAAACCCTCCAAGTAACCAGGGTTTCTCCATCGCATTTTATGTCCACTTAAGTTCCTTGAAATGTGCCTTGGACTGTTACTATTATTATTATTTCTCAGCATAAAACAGGGCTTTATATAGCAAATAGCATGGCTCTTTATAAGCGTCGCCTTCTCAAATCATGTCTGGGTGAGTCCAAGTCCTGGAGCCCCGGAGGAGATCCGTTTAATCAGTGACAGTTACTCACGGCGCTGTGAGGGAACTGTGTGGCCTTACTCACGAGTGCAGTGTGAAATGCTGGCCAGCAGGAAAGGTCATTGGGAATGGAGTGCTCACTGTACCTTAGCCCACATGATGCTTTACCGGGTGATACTGGGAATGCAGTGCTCCCTACACCAAGGCCTGCATCAGGGATTTCCTGGGTGATACTGGGAATGCAGTGCTCCCTACACCAAGGCCTGCATCAGGAATTTCCTGGGTGATACTGGGAATGCAGTGCTCCCTACACCAAAGCCTGTACTGGGGCTTTATTGCGTGATATTGGGAATACAGTGTTGCCTGCACCAAAGCCTGTACCTTGGTTTTAAAGTATGTATTTGTATGTTATTGGCTCTTGGCTACCGTCCCTCTTGGTCAAAATGGTACATTGTAGCTGATGTCCCTCAAAAAGCATTTCAGAGAAATATGGGATTTCTCATATTAAATGCTTCTGCAAATATAATGGAGAGTGGATGTAACCATCTGCTTTAAGTTTCTTGCTATAAGTTAACTATTTATTTTCCTTAATTGCGCAGTGTCACGTGATGCCGGAGTGTGAACCTCGGGGCAGATTTATGTGCCGAAACGGTGGCTATCAAAACCATTACTGGCCTTCTAGTACCTGCATACCTGCACTGGGCCTACTGGCCAACCCCAGAATCGTGCCCTTCCACTCCGATAAGTGACTGCAGAGCCTGAGGGGGGGATCGCGGTTGTCAGGTTGTGGAACCGTCAGCCGGAAGAGGTGGCGTGTGCTCTTTGCTTGGGGAGGGGATCCGCGGCCCCTTCGCCAGTGTCAGCCCACGCCACTCCGGCTTGGCGTCCCGACTCGCTTCCCGCGCTCCGAGGCTCACGTCTCACTCTGGCTCCCAGCCCAAGCGCTGATGGTCGGCTCACTGCCTCGGCACTGACCTGTGGCTCAGCTGCTGGTTTTCTCTTCCCAGAGCTCACGACTCCGAAGCTCATAAAGGCATGAATTCCCGTCATAAATGCATATCCATACATACATATATAGACACACACACACATACGTACATGGACATACATTTATACAGCGAGGCACAATGACCGAAATACATTTGCTGGGATTTACTGAGATCCGTGTCTCCCTTGCGCCATCTTGTGGTCAGTGTGATCCTTTCGTGTGTCTGCTTATACTGGCATTTCATTCTGTGCAGCCCTGAATGGCTGATCAGCACACTCATCGCATTAATGTCTCCCTTGCACTCCGTTTCTCCTCACTTAAGATTGTTGTTGTGGTTCCCATCACAAAAAAAAAAAAAAAAAATCACTCCTGCACGCAGATGAACACTGCTGGTTGACGCGCATTTAAAAATGCATCGGCCATCACTTCATTTATCTTGCACGGTGGTCAAAAACTTGGATGTTTTCGGGTGTGGTGTAAGCAAAATAAGCTAGGCAATTTCACCTGTAATATCGGTGACACAGTGGTTCACACACGTCTGGGACCCGGGTTCGAGTCTCTGCCATGGCTCCCTGGGTGTGGAGTTTGCATGTCCTCCCTGTGTCATCGTAGGGTTTCCTCTGAGGACTCCAGTTTCCCCCTACAGTCCAAAAACATACTAAAGTGAATTGGAGTTACTAAATTGCCCATAGGTGTGTGAGTGTGCCCTGTGATGGGTTAACGCCCCATTCTAGGTTGCCCCATCTCTTTCGCCAGACCCTCTGAGACCTGGAATAGGATAAACGGTTGCAGAAATTTCATGGAGAGATGGTTGTTACTGATATGACGAGCTGTGTGGACACAAACCCAACAGTACTGCAGCATGGATGAAATTCACAGCAGGCTATACTGATCAATGGGTCGCTGAAGAATGGCTCTGGGGGAAGGTGTGAAGTGGCACGTGGTTCCCCCTGCCCATGGTGTGTCCACGTGAGGGCAGGCTGGGTGTTGAGCTGCATTAGGGCAGCATCATAATGCCGTCCTGCTTCCACAAGGCTGTGTTCATCCTCCACACCCGTCCGTTCATTCATGCTCTCTCACGACACGTAACGCTCCTACACAGTGCAGCAGAAATGTGATAGCGGGATTGTGGGAACGCGTCGTGTCGGCCGTGGGGCCGCTCCCGTTTTGCGTGTGCGACTCACGAGGCGCAGTGTAATTTCGAGCCGCTCGTGTCCTCGCCACAGGCTCCCCGTCTCCTTCTCGGCACAGCTAGCCCCTGGCTCCGATCCGGCTGCCAGATGGCACTGACATCTTGAAGCCCTCTATGCTCCCAAGTAGAGCTAGCCCACGACTGCACTGCACCTGTAACAGCCTGCAGATACAGCCATCAGCCACCCATTTTAGCAGCGCTGCAAAGCGCGGACTAAGAAAAATGAGTTTTAAAAAAGGAATTCTGAGGGAAGAATGGAGTTACCATGGGTACATTAAAAATGGGGCATCCGTTTTGGGTTTGCTTTGCCTTAGTGTGCATTATCATCAGATTAATCCTGGGAGTCACAGTGGAGTGCTATGCTGGTACACCTCTAACATGCAGTGAGCTTTTTATGTTCTCAGAAGAGTCTCCAGGCACTCATGCAAGCAGAGTCTCTGGGTGAACATGTGAACTGAGTCTCTGGGCATTCATGTGAGCTGAGTCTCTCCTGACACTCTTGTGAGCTGAATGTCTGGACACTTGTGTGAGCTGAGTCGCTGGGTACCCTCTCTGCCCCTGAATTCCTGCCCTCCATCCCCCTTACTCTGTGTCTTCAGGCAATTCCACTTGGTCAGAAGTGTGCAGCCTTGGCTCTGTTCTCAATGCGAGTTCATGCCATGCAGTGTGTCCTTCCTCAGCAGTCTTGCTGCTCCACACCATCATCCTTCAGTTTAAGTGTTTGGCCTCAAGCTCTCACATGACCACCCGTCATTCCCCATAGCAGCAGTCTTCTTCATCAGCAGCCCAGCTTGCCCGTTTTGGTGTTTATTGATTTTATTCATATATTGTTTTATTGCGGTGGATGCCCATTGTTCTCCATGCTGCCTTTCACTTATCTTCAGGCCTGTATGGTATGTTTGCCCCTGTTGTGACTAGTTTAGTTCCATGCTCCCCTTGTAGGTTGAGTCCCTGGAATGTGTCTATGATGGGACGTCGGCTCTGAGAGCAGAGGAGATCACCACCCCTACCTTTTCTGCCTTGTACCCTCAAAGTGACACTCTCCTACAGGTAACACCTTTAGTCATTTGGATGTGCTGGTATCACTTTTCTTTGTGTGCTAGAGAGCCTGCCAGTTGTGGTGGCCATGCTTCCCGTACATCTATAAGGTAGTTCTCCTCCTTTACTCGGCCCTTTCCACCCTGCTCAGGTGACGCATTGTTCGTGTGGGAGTATTTGTGTTACTCTGAATTTGCTGTTTTCTGTTGCTGTATGCTCTGTAAACACTAGGTGGCAGGGTTTCCAAATGCATGAGCAAATGTAGTTCTGTAATGTTCTATTTCGCCGTGGTTCATTTTCATTTTGGTCCTACCAGTTACTGATGGTAGATTAAGTGGCTGTTTGAATGTTCATTTGTGTCGGCGTGCTTTTCTATATGTTTTCAGAGGCGTCTCTAATGTTTTTATTCTATTTATTCTAGTTTTTTATGGATTGAATTTTACTGCGTAGCTTTACGGCAGCAAGTCTGATGTAAGAGCCTTGCCTGTTCGCTGAAGAGTTGGACTTCTTGGTTTTAACCTAAAGAGAGATTACTACCTAGTTATACAGAAAGTGTTTTGGTCCATGTGCTGCCATCATTCTTAAAAAAATATATCTAAACCAGCTCTGTCAAATTAGTTGCACTTACCTAAAACCTTCATTTTGGCTTTACGGATACATGCGTGAATGTTAAACATTTTTTTGCAGGGAAGCCTTTGGTATGGTCACACCGCCTGGACCTTTAAACAGGCTATTGTGAATCTTATTACTCTTCTAAAGGGTTGTGTTGAATTTGTGATGTGATTCTCCGGAATTTGTAGGTATAAATACAGATGGATTCACTCACTTAAGAAATATAATGCATTTACAAGGGCAGAACCACATTCCCTGCTTTTTGTCCTGTTGTCAAGGTAACTAGCTGTTGACTGTGCCCTGAGTGTCGTATGTCTGTTAATGTAAATCAGATAATAGCCTGGATTTATCACTCCTGAATAGCTACGGTTTTTTCCGAGCTCAATTTGTAATTCGTTCGTAGTTTTTTTAAACACCATATTTCGATTGTGAAAACGCACCCTGTATCATTTCCCGTACTTGCTAAGTACTGAGAAGGAGTGAAATTTGGTTGAAATGCATTTATCAGGACTCCTGGATTAATTTCATCTCTTGGTGGTGAGTGGTAAGGAGAGTGGTGGCTGTTAAATTGTTACTCCAAATTTTTTCCTACACCGTGAAAATGGGGCATGTTAGCGGTGACGTTCCCTGTCCGAGCTTTATATCCTGTGTAAGTTGGATGGAATGCTCTTTATAGTCAGGAGTGCACACTTCGCATGCGGCTTAGCTCCCGGATCATCTGCGAAGGTGCATTTTGAGGCCTTCAGTTTTGTGGTAATGGAAACCTCAATGTAATCATTTGCACTGCAGCATTCTGACAGTCTGATACATTTGGTTGCAAAAGCTGCATGATGGTTCCTGTTTGAATTTGAGTAAGGCTGACGTTAACAGGACCCTGCCCCTCCCCAGAGACGATGACCTAGATGATGATAGATTAATCTGGCCAAGTAGAGCTCATTAGTTCCGAGGGATGGGGACCTGAGGCTTTGGGTCATTGTGCCGATATGAGAGTCGCGGACCTTGCTGGGGTCCTTCTTCACAGGAATTGTGATGAAATCTCATTTTTTAAATGGTGTCGATGACTATGAAATGTGTTCTCTCTAGTTTAATGTTGCCACACCCCCAAATATCAGTGATTTAATACCGCAGTATTTAGGCCAAGGACACTCTGGAGACCAGGGTGCAGGCCAGTGCCCCTTGAGGGGTGAGATTTATTAAGGGAACAAGGGAACACTACAGAAAGGAGGGTCACCTATGGTCCATTTAGAGCAGTCGTCCTCTGGTAGGAGATGGCTGTTCCTTCAGGACAGTCATCCTCTGGTAGTCCTTCCCTTTTAGGTAGGAAGTGGCTGTTCCTTCAGGACGGTCATCCTCTGGTAGTCCCTCCTTTTTAGGTAGGAAGTGGCTGT
>JAODJX010000035.1:2328158-2342982 GCA_026776945.1 Isichthys henryi | reverse complement strand
CCAGGCGGAGACTCGAACCCGGGTCCCAGAGGTGTGAGGCAACAGTGCTAACCACTGCACCACCATGCCACCCCTATGCAGTTATTATAAGGGCAATTAGCTAAGATACTGGAAACAGCGGACTCCGTAATAGTCAGCTGTTTTCCACTTCGGAGCTCCCACACGCATTGTCAGTTTTTGAAGGGTCTGTAATGGACAGACAGCTGCTGACATATTAGGGCGTCAGACGCGGCACCTCTGTAGGGGAGGCAGCCATGTTAACCACCCCACCCCCCCCCCCCCCGAGGGTGTGATCATTCCGGCACATTCTTAGAGGAACCCAGGTGTTTCATTAAGGGCGACCGCTGAGTGCGGCCTGTGCTGCATTTCCAAATCACACCACTCAGGTGTCGCACTGTCAGCGACCTCCCTGCAGGTCTCATAGCTTCCATTATGCCAACTGGTGACATCAGTTGTACACCTGACGTGGCCCCTTAACATTTATTGTGATGCTTTATGTTTGCGTCTTAATAATTGGAAGTTAACTCAGACGTGTGTTTAAAGAGATGTGTGGTCAAAGGGATGTGGGAGCGATGTGTAGTGAAAGGGATGTGGGAGCGATGGGTGGCTCGGTGGATTAGGGCATCGTTCATGTGATCGCATGGTCGCTGGTTCAGATCCCAGGATGAGAAGAGTGATGTCATTGTTGAGCCCTTGAGTAAGATCCTTAACCTCCAATTGCTGCAGGGACTATGTGACTTACTCTGTGACTCAGTATGTGACTACTTTCTCAACGATGCGCACTGCTTTGGGGGGGGAAAAAAACGTAAAAAACCATCAAAGTAGCCAGTTAAATTCCAGGGTATTAACAAATGGATTTTATAAGTTGCAAAACAATGTTGCATTTGCAACAGAAACTTCAGCTCTTGGTGTCAGAGACTGCTGTTGGTATTTAATGTCACTGGCTCATAATCACTGCAAAGCCTAGCGAAAATATATTGGTCCTTTGAAATGTACTTTTTTGGTTCTGTTAATTTCACAGATTGTCGGATTGCCCGTTTTAATCTGGTTCAAACGTGCTCCAAAAATATCTGGCATATAAATCCTGATATAAAGGTACAGTGAGAAATCCCACAAAGTGTCGCCTGATGCGATTAGACCAAGAGCTGGTGGACTTTGAAGCGATTAAAGCTAAAGTGAGTCACTGAACTCTTCCAGGCTTTCTAGCGATGGAAACTTAGAAAATCCTGAAGTCATCAGTTAGGCTACTAATTCTCAGTCTCACAGGGGTGAGACTGTCCCCAGAACACAGTCTTCGTTCTCACATCTGTGTGTGTGTGTATCTGAAGAAAGGACAGCAAAATGGGGGAAACACATTCCTATGTACCTGCTGTCGTACAAATTAGGAAAAACACTTTTTTTCGTTTTAGATGCTGTCTGTCCATCTAGGTTGTATTTTTTTTGGAAGTTACCTAGTTTTGGATGATATTCCTAGAAATGTTGGTCTTCTCTTGAGTATATTGGGACTGAATGGCATTATACTGTAAATTAGTATTTCTGTGGTGTATAAAGCTCCAAAATGTACATTTGAAATCATGACCCGGCTACTCACGGTTTGACACAGCAGGTGGTTATTGTAGTAATCCTACTTCGGAAAGCCCAGAGACGTATCAGTGTCGTGTTCTGTGAAATGTTCTCAGAGTATATTCCCATTCATTCAGTGCAGACAACAAGAAGACAAGAGGAACTCGTATAATGTCACATGTCATGTCTCCTTCGAACCACCGTTGAGATCTTAAGACCTAGCCCTCGTTGAAAATGCAGGTTTCACAGCAGCATTTCAAAGATCATCTCTACGCTGTATGAAAAGCAGCACATTTCCGGTTAAAAGTACGAGCTGTGGTCCTGTGAAGCTATGACACACTGTGTGGCCCGACTCCACCCGCTTTGTGATGTAGCAGAAATAACTCCCCAAACCCGAAGAAGGATGCTGATGTTTGTGTCTGCATTTCAGGGAAAACCTGGAACGAAAACGGCCGTCACGTGCAAGATTCCTACATCGCAATTATAAAAACGAACAAAAAAATAACACAGAAGGATTAAAGCTACAAAAACTAAGCTCATGCAATTCAGGGTCGCTGGAGGAGTGGAAGATGTGCTGACAGCATTGCCTCTGTGTGTCTCTCTGGGCTTCATCCTCCAGAGCCTTGTTTGACTACGACAGGACGAAAGACTCCGGTCTTCCAAGTCAGGGCCTTAACTTCAGATTCGGGGACATCCTCCACGTGGTGAACGCCTCCGATGACGAGTGGTGGCAGGCACGGCAGGTGACCCCCGACGGGGAGGTGGAGGAGGTCGGCGTCATTCCCAGCAAGCGGAGGTTGGTATCCAGGACATACACTTCATTGAGTCTGTATTGCGGAACGCAAAACCGCAGACAATGAGCACAAGTAGCTACCCTACTGGAAAGGGATTTGTTTTTAAACCCGTCTGTGTCACTGTCGTGTTCTGATTAACAATAAACCAAAACGATTAACCAACTCACTGGCCAGACTCGTTAAAGGTAACAGGAAGGGCCCGAGTGCAAAAGTAACAGTGGCATGAAAAGGGTTTCTCTGAATTTACAGGTCATCTACCCTGTAAGTGGTTTTGGAGAGAAAAGTGGGGTTCTACCTGGTACTAAGTGTACGTAATAAGGTGACAACTGAGCGTAATGTAATGTTAGTCTATAATGTAACAATGTAATGTTATACAAATAGAATTCAATTGAACTTCTTTATAAAATTACAAGACTGTAAACCAAAACTAAAATCTATCAAGAAAACACCAAAAGTTATAGGAAGATTAAGTCATACACTTATTCCCCATAGTTCCCTGCATCTCAGCACAGGGCACCTCACACATCCCGGATATCGACCTTCATAATTGCAATAAACGTTTAATTATTGAGCAGCCCTCTTCAGCAGATTCCATTCAGGGCCTCATCTTTCCCCCTGCAGAATGGAGAAGAAGGAGAGAGCCAGGTTAAAGACGGTGAAGTTCAACTCCAAGTCTCGGGACAAATGGGTAAGCGTGCCAGTCAGCCTTTTTCCCAGCTTCGCGCTCGGCGTTCGCGCTTCAAGTCAGATAGATGGCGTTCGTCAGGGTGCTCCAGAGACTGCTCAAGAACCAAGGTGTAGAGATGCTCCCTGCTTTGGAGAAGCTCAAGCACATACTTAGCTTAAAGGCTTAGGCGATATAGTGGGGTGCTGTTATATAAATTCGAAATATGGTTCAATGTCCGACTCTCATACCTTGTGATACAGATGATCCGCGGCGTACAGTATGAGGGTCCATGGCTTTACGATGGGAAAATGTTTTTCACTTTCGGTACATTATTCAGTAAATTACATGAGATACTCAACAATTTATCATAAAATATTGTTAATGATTTTGCCCAACTGTAGGCTAATGTAAGTGTTCTGAGCATGTTTAAGGTGGCCTAGGCTAGGCTAGGCTATGATGTTTGTTAGGTTAGGTGAACTGTATTAAAATGCATTTTGGCCTTACAATATTTTCGACTTACGATTGGTTTGTTGGAACTTAACCCCGATGTAAGAGGCTGTATATTCAACTAAACCTCTTCAAGTTTCGTTTTATGTTGTTTCTTGTTCTGAAGAACAAAGTGAAATTCTTCCGCTCCAGTTGCAGGGTGAAGTATCAGAGAATAGCACAAACTCTCAAGTTTGACCAGTCAAATGTGTCTGAATAGAATCTTGTTTTGTACTTAATACAGCAACAGATACAGGTTCCTAATACTGACATTTGCGGTACTTTGTGCGTAAGAAGTGTATAGAGATGTTTTTGGTTTAAATGAAAAATGCTGCATGTCCTTCTCCAGATGTTAAACCTAAGGATGCCACTGTTCATTGTAGTTAATCTACGCCTCCTCTCTCAGTCATGCGACAGCACTGAACGTGCTAATCTGTAACGCTACCTGCAGCTTGTCAGTGAGCAGTCAGGCCCCCGGCCTCTCGTCGTGGCTGCCCCACACGCCAAAGGGCGGCCGTGTTTGCCATTGATCTCGGACTGCTGTGTATCCGAACTCCTCCATCTCCTCTCCGCTTTCTCCCGCTCCCCCTTTCTGACCCCGTCATGTGAGCATGTTCCCGCCATCCAGCCGCCTGACAGATGTTTCTGCGTCTGTGCGGACTCTGCAGTGTGACAGCCGCTGACGTTAATCCGGGCTGATGGCTGCGCAGGGTCCCTTTTATACCAGCTCTGCTTAAAAGCTTCTCCAGGCAGCAGCACTTCAGGGCATTTTCAAGGTGCTTTTAAAGTATTCGTATAAGCTGCTAATAGAAGCAGGGCCTAACTGAAAAGCCCATTAAGCCCCCGGGCGGAGGTGCCGTCTTGCTGCTTGTCCTGAATCTCAGCCATGTTTTTTCCTCACACTGTCAGGTGAGGATGTCAGTTCCCATGTTTAATGAACCTTTCAGAGCTGGGGTGTGTAGGAGACTCTCCGAGTCATGTCTGTCCGCTCTGGAACGTCTGGCATGTCTCTCTTGGTTTCTCACGATTCTCAAACGCTTGCAGACACTTTCGAGTGGAGGGTTAATCAGGTTTGGATAGTTGTTTGGATGTCCTCCATTCAGAAAACTTGTATAATTTTTTTTTTTTTATTGGACACAAAATCCACCCCCATTCAGCTCTGCGTCCGAATTAAATAACTCCTTAAAAGCTGTGCATGAATGATGTAGGTATCCCACAATGCTCTGTACCTGGAGACAGCCTCCTGACTGACCCCTATCCCCCCCGCTCGCCCCACCTCTCCTTGGACTTCTCTCCTTCATGTTTTTTTTCTTTCATTTTTCACTTCATTTCCCTCCTCATTCTAAAGCTTTGATTTTCGGTTGTCGAGGTTTATTCTATACATCACTGACATTTTGAGCATCTCTGACCGAAACATTTTAAAAGACTCCAGTGTCCGCGTTAGTACTGTATGCGCTCACAGGAGTTTTACTTGCGCAAAAATGTTTTGAGGGCAGAACAAAAAAATTATTGGTTCAGAGAGATAACCAATCAGATTGTAGAGGAGGTGGGTCCAGGAAACAAGAGGAGGCAGGACCAAGACATCTGATTGGTTAGTCCTGCCCTCAGAACATCTTTGTGTCAGTAAAACTCCCATGAGCGTTAAAATACAATAAACATTTTTCCTTTTTACCTAAGTGCTGGCAGCAGTGCCAACGTCATGTTCCTCATGCATCCAATGTATTGGCAGCCTAGTCACACCTGTGCATTTCTGGTGCTCACACTGTCAGTGAGGGGGTCTCTGGGCCTCTGCTTTTTCGTTCACGTCATTTTAGATCCCCTCCCCCCCTTTGTGTTTCGCCCCCCCCTTCTCTTCCTCAGCAGTCAATCAATGACAAGCGTAAAAAGAACCTCTTTTCCCGAAAGTTTCCTTTCTACAAGAACATGGACCCGAGCGAGCAGGAAACCAGTGACCTTGACCGTAAGTAGCCTGGTCAGACTGGGTGTGGTCGGCCTCCGCTCCGTGGGACGGCCTCCGAGGTGTTCAGGCCTGTCCGCGTTGCCCTGTCAGGGCCTGGGCTCCCCATGTTGGGGGGGGCTGTGTGAGGGTGCCCAGCCCCTCAGCCTCTCGATCCGCTCCAGCAGTACAGTCTCCTGGTATTTCCCTGTAACGATTATTCTTCTGTGGTTGTTTCTCCTGCCCGCTTGCTCATGGCGACCCTTCCTCACAGGAGATCCCAGACGACATGGGATCGAAAGGCCTGAGTAAGTCACCCTGCCCTCCGCAGCGCCGCTTCAGCCCTGGTCGCCCCGCTCCAGCCCTCGTCATTATCATGTTTTTTGTTTTTTAATTCCTCTTCGTCGAAGGGGCTTTAACCTCCCATCCATTTGGTTTTGCTGCATCTGTAGAACATCAGGTCATCATATCCCCGCGGTGTCCTTAACACACAGCAGCTCACTCTTGGGGTTCCTGGTTCTCAAGCTTCTCCCTCCTCCTCCTCCTCCTCCTTGTCCGTTGGTTAAGATCTCCTGATTGCTGCTGCTACTGCGTCGTTGGTCTGGTGTTGGGGGGATACGGGGTTTCCGTTTTTACAGCATCAGGGGTGCGACTGAAGACACTGGCGACACGCAGCTTCATTTCCTGGTGACACTGCAGTGCGATGCTACACAAAGCACACACAGTCACTGCATTATAATGCAGTGCACTGTGTGGCATCTATAACCTGGGGCTCAATCGGGGAATTAAAGTTCATCATGTAAACAGCGACACTCATGTCGCGTGGCTTCTGCTCCAGTTTTAAAAGGTTTTAAATGACTAAACTGTGCAGCTTATCAGGAAATGCAGTCAGAGAGTAAATATGTTTCTCGAATGGCGTCTTCTCACCGAAACCCTGTGCCACTGTCTGGCTTGGGTCCCTGTTAACGTGCAGGTTAATGTTGCTTAGGTGTTAACACCTATAAGGGTTCTGTGGTTACTTTTGTGGTAGCTTTGCTTCTGAGTGACTGAGGAGCAGCTGTGTGACCAATCCCCTTTTTAAATCAAAATAAGGTCTTTTTAATTTAGAGCAATTCCCGTAGACTATAACTGAAACGATCCCATATTCACCCTAATACAGTCTTGATTCAAAGACACTAATATCTGCGTGTCATTTTTAATGCATTCGATGCACTTTCTTTTCCGAAATGTATTCAGCTGAATTCACATTTGTAAGCAGCACCGGGTGAACATCAGAATTCATGAAGCTACAGCTTCATCATTTTTCATTGAAGGACCAATCAAAATTTAATCTGGTGTTCAGCGGGTTTAGAATGGCTGACGCTTGCGTTTATTTACCAGCGACAGTGAGTGAAGCACAAGCGTTTCACAAGCGCTCACTGGCAACCCCTGCTGGTGTCTTTTATTTTACACGCCTCGGCTGTGACCTGCGAACTGCTTTCTGTACCTGTGCTCATGCTGTTCTTGTTATCATTTCAGAGCATGTAACCTCTAATGCCAGTGATAGTGAAAGTAGTCACCGTAAGTGTGTGCGCCATTACACTCCCGCCCTCCTTCCTTCCCATGAATCCTGTCCTTTTACCTCATTGTCTGTCCTTTGTTACTGTGCTTTACCTAATGCTTACAGGCAGGAGCCCTATCTAAAGCTCACATGTGGGTCCAGTCACTTAATTTGCAAGCATTTTCTGTGATATGTCTTAAGGGAGCAAAATACATAGACATGTGTATTCTTTGATGTAAGAGCATGCACTGATTTAATACAAGGCTTGGACGAGATGCATGACACACCCCAGTATATTTCCAAGGTCAGGCTGTTGACTGCACCGTTTACGGACATGCAGCTTTTAATTAGGCTGTTTGCTCAGATTTACTTCACCTTCCTGGTGGGAAACCTGTGAATAACGTATCGATCTTTGTGAGATGCACGTAATAGTGACACAATAGAAGGTATTCTCACTAGTGAACATTGCACTGGCCCACTCCAAAACGAGACACACTTCTCACTTCTGTAACGTACTCCTGTGCTCACTCATCTGCCAGGTGGAGTGGAAGAGTACGTCCTGACGTATGAGCCGGTCTGTCAGCGAGAAGGTAACAGCTGAGTCCCTGGCCAGTTATACTGAACTCATGTCGGCATGCGGATGTGGCTTAAATTGAGCTGCAAACTGCTGCAGTATTTGGTTTAACAGCTTAAATGGTTTAAGACTGTTTTAACCGTTACATGAACTTCAATGTTTTTCGGCGTCTTCCAGTGAACTACACTCGTCCAGTGATAGTCCTGGGACCTATGAAAGACAGAATCAACGACGACCTGATCTCTGAGTTTCCTGACAAATTCGGGTCCTGCGTGCCTCGTGAGTATGACCTCACATGTGCATTTATCTGACGCTCTTATTCAAGGGACTTATAGTAGAAGGAAGGGTTGTAATTTATGTGTGTTCGCTGGAATTCGAACCCATAACTATTGTGTTGGAAGTGCAGTGCTCTACTTACTGAGGTACAGGAGCTGACGTGTGTGCAGTATCCGTGACAGTCAGACCCTGGAAAGGGACACGCGTGGTGTAGTGCTGTCTGTCCCGGCATCAAGCATGTGTAGGTACCTCTCCTGGGATGACAGTGCACTTTCCTGTGAGGGCTAGAGTCTGCGCTTCTGATAGGAGTCTAAGTAGCAAGGGGACTCGTTCACGAGTCACTGTAAGAAGGATGGTGAGATCGACAGGTGCAGCAGTTCATTGGTTGCAGCTTTATGAGCACTGGGCATGTCTGTGGTGGTGAAGGATGAGCTGCGCTGTTGGGTGAGGATCATGGTTTAGACAGACAGGCAGACAGGTTTTGGGAAAATGCAGCTTTTCTTTGGTAGCATATTTTGTTCGGTACTTGTGCATGAATGAATCTGACCAGCCCTGCCCATTCCAGACACCACCAGGCCGAAGCGTGACTATGAGGTGGACGGCAGGGACTACCATTTCGTCACATCGCGAGAGCAGATGGAAAAGGACATTCAGGACCACAAGTTTATCGAGGCTGGCCAGTACAACAACCACCTGTACGGCACCAGCATTCAGTCGGTGAGGGAGGTGGCAGTAAAGGTGAGTCATCTCCTGCCCACTATGGAAGCTCCATGCCATTTGCTGGTCCTGACCTGACCCGGCCCTTTCTTACACCGGGGTTTGATGGAGAGAACACAGAAAATGGATCATTACCTTCTTAGTACAGTGCTGTATGTAAACACAGAGTATGGCCAGTGGTGGAAAGTAAGAAAGTACAAATACTTCGTTAATATACTTAAGTACATTTTTCACATATCTGTACTTTACTTAAGTAGACTTAGCCGTGAACAGTTTTGACTTTTATTTTCTACATTTCCCCTTAGCATTGCGTTGCATTTTCAGTGACGTTGCGGTTTTTTTTTAAATCAGATGACATCAGGGAAAGGTAGTACATGAACAGGTAAAACCAAGATTTCACAGCTTTTCTTGTTAAAGTAAAGCGCAGTGACTTGAAGCAGGGAGTCGGCGTCAGAGGCTTAGAATCCTGTCGGCCGTTAGAAATGTTTTCTTTGAAAAGAGCGAGGTGAGATCCTTGGGCGTGATGTTTTATTCCGGTTGCAGAGGTCGCTGTATAGTTTGTACTACATTCAACACCTTTTTCATTCATTTTATTCGTTACGGAAGGAGGCTGTGGGAATGACAGGTGGGGATCCTCAGATGGTCGTGCTCAGGCTGACTTATCAGTGAATCGTAAATAGCGTGTCGATGAAGTCATGGCAGAAGTGTTAATGGCATGTTATCCAGATGCATCAAGGACTACAAGTACTTTTACTTTAATACTTTAAGTATATTTACAAGCAAGTACTCGCTTTTGATTAAGTACAAAGGCTGATGGGGTACTTCAGCTTTTACTAGAGTACATTTTTACCTGTACACTTCTACTTTTACTTAAGTGTATTGTTTGAGCATTTCCTCCACCACTGAGTACGCCTGCATACAGACGCCTGATAAAACCTCATTTGTAAAGCTTATGATGGATGGCATGCATATATACTTCATTGTGCCCATTATGGAAAAGTTTTGTTGTCGTGCTTTTGTGTTTCATTTATTCTTTGTTCTCAGGGGAAACACTGCATTCTGGATGTTTCCGGCAATGCCATCAAGCGGCTCCAGACCGCCCAGCTGTACCCCATCGCCATTTTCATCAAACCTCAATCTGTGGAGAATATTCTGTGAGTCAGACTCTTCTCTGGGTTGATCACTCCCACTATGCATGGCGTACCTACCCCAGGTATCAAACAATTTTTGAGATTAAATTCTGAAACAGGTAACTTTGAGATAACTTAGTATCATTTTATGGTAATTTCAAAAACACATTTCTTTGCAAAAAAAATCACTTATAATATTGTCGAATATATTACCTTTTTATTTCCTGATTTTTTTGGGGCACCAGCCGCTGCTGATAGATGCCAATAATGTCACCATTCATGTGTGTGAATGGAGAGCAGCATGACCACAATGTCAGATACACAGCTAATGTTTCCCTGCTCTCTCTCCATCCAGGGAGATGAACAAGCGGATGACGGAGGATCAGGGCAGGAAGACCTTCGAACGGGCCGTCAAACTGGAGCAGGAGTTCACGGAGCATTTCACAGGTGAGTGGGAAGCCATTTTCCAGCACAGGCCTGCCCCCCCCCCCCCCAAGTAAGGGGAAAATCTAAGGGGTGACCATGACCTCCCCAGTAAGTATGTGGCGATCCTAGTTTCCACCCCTATCCAAAAAGTGAAAATGAAATCTGGCGACTGTAATTCTGTTAACCAGAGCTGCCCATTCCAGACACCACCAAGCAAAATGTGCCAAGGGACCCCCTCCCCAGCCTGGGGTTGGCACAATATTACCCAGTCGCTACCCCAGTAAAATCATTAGGTCTCGTGTATCCCCCCCCCCCCCCACATAGTTTAAGGTTAGGCTCCGCATTTGATACAAGTCCCCCGTTGCATTCTGCTTTCCCGAATGTCTTCTGGGTCGTCCTGTGTGCTGAGTGCTGATATAACAAACCGTCCCCAAAGTCAAGTCATTAAAAAAGCATTTAGTTCCCCGCCACCTTGCAGATATTGCACATCTAGGTGTGATCATTGGTTTAATTAATTGTCAAGCTATTTGTAGACATTAACCTCAGAGTGCGAGTGTTACAGAGATTCCGGGCCAGGACCATTAAATTTACCCTGTCAGCGAGTCTACCAGCAGTCCTTGTCGTTCAGTGTGTGATTAAGGGGAGTTTTCTGCCATCCGGCGCACTTGGTCAGCACTGCTTGGTGTCTGTTTCAGCCATCATCCAAGGGATCACCCTGGAGGAGATTTACACCCAGGTCAAGCAGATCATCGAGGAGCAGTCTGGCCCCTACATATGGGTTCCAGCCAAGGAGAAGCTGTGAACGAGCTCACACACTAACTGGTTTTTATTTGTTTTGTTTTTTTTTTACTTTTTACATTTCTAATGATTTTAATTTATTTTTTTAGCCGACCTGTGCTGGTCTCTTCTGTTAGATGGTACGCTAACCCGAGCTTCAGAATCAGCCTTTTTCACATGCCCGTGTCAAAGGCGTCGTGAAATTTCGCCATGGCCCGATTTTCTGACCTGCCTGCTAAATATCTCTTGAAGACTGGCGTTCGAAGCTCCGGTTTGGACCATCCCTGTTTCTTGCTAAGGTGCCAATGGAATTTCCTGACTGGCATCTATAAAGGGGGAGGGGCTTACGGTACACTTCCTTAATGTTTAAGGGTGGTGACTTTCTGCAAAAAAACAAAAACGTGACATTGTATGTTTTTTTTTTTAAGCTTTGTTTTCGTAATGATATAGAATAAAATACATAACGCAAAACTTTGCACATTATAGCTTTAACACTTCTGAACAATCCTGTTTTCTTGTAATTCTCTTATTCTTCTGTTGCTGTTCCTTGTCTGAATTGCTTTAATGTGTAGCTTTTTTAAAAAAAAAATCTTCTTCCTGGTCTTGATCTGAATGCATTTGCTTGTCAACGGAGATCTGGCAGCTGTTCTGTTCTCGCTTTTTCTTTCGGTTGTTAATTGGCATGAAGTCGGTAAAATGCAGGCAAGACATCGGTGTCAGACTGTTACTTGTCGGGTCCTGACGGGAAACGGTATCTGATCATTACCTGCTAACGTCACGAGTCGAAGTCGGCGGTTTCCATCGTGTTCAGGTGCTCTTAAGGGTTCCTTTGATATAGTCACACAGAAACGTAATGGTTGTTTTAAAAGCTAATATATAGAATAATAATGTAGGATGCAAAACAGCAATGCAAAAACCATGAGAATTTATTGTACACTGAGATTTTAACATATATTTAACCCTCAGTAAACTGCCTATTTTGTTATAATAAAGGTCTATATTGAACTTTAAATGCAACAGTTATGGGAATTATTTTCTTTACATTGTCAGACATATATGAATATATATGTGTAAATATATATTATGAAATAAATATGAATATATTTTCCTTTACTTTTACCACTACCACCTTTGTTGCTTATTTTCCATGCATAAAGTTGAAATAAGGAAAAGTTCAGGCCCAATGGAGCCCAAGTGGTAAAAGTAAAACAGTATTTGGTAAAAATCAGCTGGCAAATAAAGTAACTATTACAGCAGGTTCTCCTCTTTTTCCCCCGACCGTGTGAATTCAGTTTTTTTATGTGATGTGCATGGTTTTAATGCAATAGGCTGTTGTACCTGGGACTGTAATCGTCGTACCTTAAAGCATAGTTCCTCATGGATCCCTTCCCTGTGGGTCTGACGTTTGGTCTCGGAGCAGGAAGTCCGAAGATGCGCGCTCTAATGCAAGCCTTCAAACCTCCACCAGGGGGAGCCCTTCCGCGCTCACTGGCCATGGAGGGGATCGTCCCATGACTTTACCACCTCATCACGACTGTAACTTAATTTACAGCTGGACGGTATAAGCAACTTACCAACGGATTCATTCCATTTGTCAAAAGAGGAGAACAGTTAATAAAAACTTTCTCATACTATGCAGTATGGTCCAGCATCTTTCTTTCGGCTCCAGTCTTGGGGGGGAGGGGGTTTCTGCATGTCTAAATGCATGTGCAGTAATGACCTTTAATTTGTCTTAATTCTTATTTGAATCTGCCCAAAAAGAACCATTTTAATATAATGGATTGTGATATTATGCATTTTGTTGTCAAGTGAAATTTATTACAACGCACAGATAGATTTGAATGAACCAGGTGTAGGTAACCCTGATCCAGGAGTGCTGGGATCCAGCAGGTTTTCCATCCTATCTGATGAGTTACTATCTGCCTGAGACCAGCTGTGGATCATCAGAGAGCAGATAGGATGGAAAACCTACTGGATCCCAGCACTCCCTTCGTCAAGTACAATCGAACGCTGTAACAGCAGGCCCTACATCCTACATACTGTAATTCCCAGATAGCCATTTAGGGTCAGCTAGCTGCACTGTGTTCTCTAGGTTATCTGCTCATATCGATAACTCTTTCCTGTGATAAAATTTGACCTCTGAATCTTGTTATACAAAGGGCATGAGAGATGTTACCTGGTACCTTGGGCGGAGCTTAATTTGGCTCCGCTTCTGGCGTCATAAGGGGGCGTGTCTCTTGTTCTGATTGGTCATGGGGTTATGTCCATATATGGTATTATAATGCTTATGCCACGTGTTGCCGATAGGGGACTTGGGAGATAAGGGTTGCCGTTAAACTTTAATAGAATAAAAACACATTACATTCATTTATTTATGTGTTACTTTTAATTACGTTAAAGAACAATGAAACATATAGCGGGATGAATGCAAGCTAGTGCATAAACGTCCAGCGGGGGTCCGTCCGGCCGTAGGCACAAGCGCAACGGCGTATTTTAAAAGAAGCACCGAAATATTCTAAAGAAGAACTTTAGTGTTATTTAAAAAAATAAATAAATAAAAAGCAAGTGGAATTCAAACAAGTACAAACATACCCGAACGAAACACTGTCAGAAGAGTTTAAACAAGCACAAGCAAAACCAATTAACATACAACATGTTTTAAAAGAAGAAAGCACTTAAACTCGTTGCATTTAATCAACATGTTAAAAAAAGAAAACCTTCAACGACATTTACCGGTGTTTTATTTCGTTGTTAGGTGGAAGAAAGCATTTAACTAGCAAGCTTTTAGGAGGAATAACCTTTAAGTCCGAAAGTAGCTATAAGGTGAAATGAGCGAGTCCCGCAGCTCTGGTACGTGCGAGCGACCTGTTTGAACATCGCAGCCGAAATGATTGTCCGATACTGCGCATGCGCACTCACGCAGACATCCCATTTCAAAATGGCGGCACCAACGGGAACACATGTTGCGCTTTTATTTCAAATAAGACCCTTTAACCATAACGTTTTTTAAGTAATGAAACTCTTTTTCGGCCAATGTGTTATTTAAAATAAAACATCCTAAACATTTCGACAACAAGAATCAGGAAATAACGCGGGACAGTGGGTCGGTGGATGGTTGGGTGGCGCTACCCACAGAGTGTCTGTTGCTGGCGTCATTCTTGCGATCGGCAGATCGCAGCCTCAAACCTCACTCTGAACAGTTTATCTCTTTATGCTATCGCATCGACCGGAAGGGCTTTATAGTGCGGCCTTAAGGGACGGTGGGTCGGCAGTTCTTTATAGTGTGGCCTTAAGGGACAGTGGGTCGGTGGATGGTTGGGTGGCGCTACCCACAGAGTGTCCGTTTTTGGCGTCATTCTTGCGATCGGTAGATCGCAGCCTCGAACCACACTCTATGCTGTCGCCTCGGACCGGCAGTTCTTTATAGTGCGGCCTTAAGGGACGGTGGGTCGGTGGATGGATGGGTGGCGCGACACACAGAGTGTCCGTTCTTGCGATCGGCAGATCGCAGCCTCGAACCTCACTCTATGCTGTCGCCTCGGACCGGCAGTTCTTTATAGTGCGGCCTTAAGGGACGGTGGATGGATGGGTGGCGCTACCCACAGAGTGTCCGTTCCTGGCGTCGTTCTTGCGATCGGCAGATCGCAGCTTCGAACCTCACTTTGGGCAGGGGAAACAGGGGAAAAAAAAACATATATACGAAAAACAGCATACAAGCAGGGATGGCGAGTGGCACTGCAGGCTAAGCCTCTGTATCTGTGAGCAAAGGATTGCTGGTTCAAGCCCAGCTTCAGCAGATGGTGACACAGAGACAGAGGTGGTACAAAAATTGTAACTTGCAATTTTTTTTTTTTCTTCAAAAAAAGGGGGAGTGAGTGGCTAATCTCTGTGCTTGTGATCAGGTCAGTGTGCTCAAGCCTGCCCTCAGCAGAATAGTT
>JAODJX010000035.1:2310500-2326049 GCA_026776945.1 Isichthys henryi | reverse complement strand
GAGTGTGCTGTACTGCTGTAAGAACACACAGTGTGCTGTACCGCTGTAATGACATAGAGTGTGCCGTACCGCTGTAACAACATAGAGTGTGCTGTACTGCTGTAAGAACACACAGTGTGCTGTACCGCTGTAATGACATAGAGTGTGCCGTACCGCTGTAACAACATAGAGTGTGCTGTACTGCTGTAAGAACACACAGTGTGCTGTACCGCTGTAATGACATAGAGTGTGCCGTACCGCTGTAAGGAAATAGCATATGCCACACCACTAGTGTGTGCCGTACTGCTGTAACGACAAATCCTGTGCCTTACAGTACCTCAGAGCAGCGTGCTGTTGAGCCGAGGTGTATGCAGGGTCTTCACAATTGAGGGTCCGTTGCCCCCTGCTGACAGCACCTGCACCCGCACTTTGTACGCGCTCTCTGGTTGCAGGTGCCCTATAGTCAAGGAGTGCTGACCCTGGGGCAGAGAAACACAGAGCACATGCTGTAAGGCTGCAAACATGCCACCCAGCTGCAGGTTCTCACAACAGCTGGATGTGTCTGTACATTCAGAATGGGACACGACGCAGCAAATATCTTCAAGGACTGAAGAACTGAAGGATTTTTATTTTTCACATGCAAGGTAAATGGTCAGACTATAACCTGAAATGAAAGATCAACTGCATAATAAAACAATTTTAACATCAGTAAATAAATAAACAAACAAATAAATAAATAACAATGTAATAAATCCATCTACCCATCCATCCATTTTCTGAACCTGCTTGTCCTATGCAGAGTCACGGGGGGACCAGAGTCAATCACAGAAGCCACGGGTGCACATTGGGGACAACCCGGGATGGGGTGCCAACCATTGCAGGTCACACACACACACCATTCACACTCAATACGTAATAAATACGTAATAAATAAGAAACAGAAAGTGTTAAAAAAGAAAACTGTTAGAAAAGAAAAAACAGAGATGTGTAACATGGCTCACATAACAAACTGGATACCATTACCTCACATGTAACGTGAAACCCAGTGACACATACTATTAAAACAGCAGTGTGGTCTGGCGGATGACAGTTTAAAAACCTGATGCACTACAGTGGCTTAGCGACGGCGCACAAAAAATGTGCTAAAACGGTTAAATCTCATGACTTGTGACATCCAGACTTGGCAAATCGCCTCGGATAAGTTTTCCTTCACAGTAAGACTCACCGGGTGCACAAACTGAGTCTGGGAGACGGGCGTGTTGAGGGTTGTACTGGTGCCACCAGTGCTGGACACCGGGACCCAGGAGAACTGGAAGCCGGTGACTGGGTTCTGCCCGGCAACAGCCTGTGAGAGCTGCCAGCTGAACACTCCTTGCAGGGAGCTGTTCTGCATCCGGAAAGTAACTGTCAGCTTCTCTGGACGTTGCAGGGCTTTCTTAGCCAATGAGGGGCGCTCTAAGGCAGGGGAGATAATGATGATTATGTGTGAGAGTCAGCAGCATCAAATCACACTCACAATCAACGAAAATATCATTAATAATATTAAACAACACTGAATAATTTGAAGTCACCAACAACAGCATGACTACTTAAAAGCAAAATCTTCCAGACTACTGAGAAATATTTTATTTCTACATTTCTCAAGTAAAGGTAGGTTGGCGAACTTGATGAACTTGCATGCAAGGAGATGTTTCGTAACATTTCTGTGTTGTTTGCGTGGACCTTACCCCTTCTGGTACAGGACAGAGACTTCACTCCCTTGTCTCTCAGTGCAGAGCACGACGGCGTTGTCACGGAGGTCACGGCCTCTGACCTTTGACCTTGGCCAGATACTGGCATAACTGACACCCTGTACTTACAGGCAAACATCAGGCCAGTGATGACAAAGTGAGTTCCCTGGGAAAAGGAGTGAACTGGGAGTCAGGCTTAATAAGAGAAGTGTCAGAGAGATTAAAAATGAAAACGAAGAAGGGTGATTAAGTAATTCCTGAACAATGGAAGGGAAAGGAGTTTAAAAAACAGGGATCTGAAAGACCTTCAACGCTGGGATATGAGGCATCGAAGACAACTACTTCATATTTATGTTGCCAGATAGCATTCTGTACACAGCTGCATAGCCAGACATACAACAGAAAGCAGGTCATGGGTGGAAATTTTATTCTTTCAATTGAAGCAGGTGATTAAGATGTCCTGTAGACACCTGCATGGCCACCAAACCACCGAAGGGTGTGAGCTGGTACTATATGCCAGAAGGAATATTTAAAAAAAAACGTGGTAACAGGACCCGATCTGTCTCACAAGGCCCAGATAGCAGCAAAAAAAAAAAATCACACTTGTTCGCTCTTCCTGGCAGCCGGTCGGGTAGCAGGTCCTTGAACCTGAATTCATCTTGTGGTGAAAACTATTCCTCTGCTTGTGTTGCACATCAATGTCTTAATAAAAAGTGCTGAATGCTGGATGAGAGTATCGCTTTCCGAAGTGCTTTGCAGCAAATGCATTCAATAAGCCACATTCCTAAGTTTATTACACAATATAGAGTTTCTGCTTACCAATGGCATCCAAAACAAAAGTAGCGTGTCAGACTAGGAGGTCTCATATTTGCTGAATTACAGAGGGATCAAACCTCGTTAGATGGCTGATATTTACAGTAACAATGCAGAAAGACACAGCCAGAGAGATCTCTGTTCATTTCCACAGTTCGGAAAGTACTTTCATCTCTCAAATTAAATATCATAAAAATAGGATGATCGCGAGATCAAAAGGGAACTCGAACATTCGTATTACGGAGGAATCGCTCGAAGCAGCTGGACGTACCTGAACGGTGGCGTTCCGCTCTGCTTTCGTGAAGTTGTGAGCACAGGTTTCAGGGGACCATCTCAGCAGGAAGGTGAGGGGATCTTTCAGGGACCCTTTCAGAAAAACAGAAAGTGTTAAATTCATTAGGCAGTGTGATAATAAGTAGCCAGGACCTGGGGGGGGGGTTGACAACGAAGGTTGTGATTTCGGCGTCTTCCTGAATCACTCCATTTCACATGAACTGTTTTTTTCTTCTGTTTTTCCAAGCAAGTCCTCCCTTTCTCCCCGTATCCAAGCAACGTCACATCTTTCACCAAATATATCTCACACTGTGCTCAGGTTGTCTACAGATCCTCCTCCAACACATATGCTTTCAATTTATAAACCATACTGATATTATTAAAAGTCTTCTCTAGTTCATTTTTTTTCACAATTTCTCCGAGAGATAACAGTAAATCAATGATTATTATCTATGGTTTTCTGTGACTTAAACAGAATGCGTTCCCTAAACGCCACAATATTGCCAAGAACAGTATTTTTGGGAAACTGCTAATCCAGCAAATACTTTTAATAGATGCATTAAAAGCGTTTGAATGACTTAAGGGTGCTTGGCGTGGGTCTCGTCTCGGTGCTTTGGAGTGCTTTGCAGTCTTTAGACTTTTCACCCATAATACATGCAGGGTGACAACAAGAGAGGTCACATCTCAGCTGGATTCATCGTCCAGCCAGGAGCCGATGTCTTCATTCCCAACCCTGGGGGACCACCACAAGGTGCCAATTTTCATTCTGTTTGAGCGCTCTGACGCATATCTAAGCTCCTATTTCCTTTCCTGCGCTAATTTTACCAGCTGCCTCAGAGCTTTAGGTCATTATTGTTATTGTTAACAGAGTGCTGGAAAACCTGCGTACGCCGCAGACGGAGGGCGAGCAGACACCCCCACGGGGCCCCACCCTCGCTGCTGCTCAGACGCTGATGCTGAACACAGGAGCACAAACACCACGCACTTCCCCGGTCCTGCCCAACCCACTGGGGGAACTAGACCACCTCACCTGGCAAGCGTTCCTTCCAGAAGACTTTGACCTGGAGCTGGCTGTTGTGGTAATGCGGGGCAGCCGCCTCCAGGCGGAGAGCAGCCGGCGAGGAGAGTGAGGAGGGCAGCTCGTTGGACACCTCCCCAGGGGCCTGACCCAGGTCCAGTCTGTCTGGAAGACCTGCCACTGGAAATGACAGCATGTCGGAAAGCGAAATGGCCCCGGGGAGCCAGTGCTGTCCCGGGGCAGCAGAACACTGTCGACCTGTATGAATCTCAGCCGATGCTGTTTCTTGCCGTGACAAAGAAGAACCGTGGAGGATTTATGCTGAATAATCAGAAAAAGGCCAATGTCACAGTACCACTACTTAATGCTCTAACTGCTCTGTCAGAGTTCAGGTCTGAACTTGGGGTTTTGGCTTCTCAAACCAGCAGAAAGCACCATGGTCCAAAATCCAGCGACACCACTAAACAATACAGGGTACTTTATCTTAAGTGACACTTAACCTGTACCACATAGTCCAGGCGATGGAAAGGCTTTACAGAATTTGTGGGAATTATGTGGGCTGAAAGTACAATTAAGAAGGCCTGTTCTGCATCAAATATGGTGCAGGAAACTCTTCTGCAGACTTCCATTTACTTGATATTAAATACTGTAAGGGAGGAGAGACATTTGAAGTAATTTGTAAATCTGCTATGCTCCCGAATCATATAAGACACCCTCACCAACACAGACATGTTTTTCACACATTGATGGTTGGACAATGTCAATCAGGAATCTGGCTGTCCATCACCAATGGGCCAAATGATTAATCACCAGTTTCATTAAAACAGAAAACCAGTGGCACCATATGAACCTCGTGCTAGCCCAGAAGGATACTGAATTAGCACGCTCCAGCGGGGCAGATGCTAATGCTCTACTGCCTCGGATATTCTTGACACTAGGAAATCTGAGAGTCGGCACCTTGGACTACAGTTCATCTTAAGATACAAATCTTCACTGGATAAGCCGACGGTCTCTCATGTGCAGAAAAAAACATCCCTGTGGTAATTTGGTAACATCAGCGTTTCTGCCCGCCTTTAATCTTTTAAATGAAAGCATATCGACGGGATGAGGTTTTCCAATCAAGGCTGTGTTGCGGGGTTACTATATGTTGATAAAAATAGTACAGCTGAACTTAGATACGAAAAAACGCGATAACTTCCACAAGAGAGGCCTGGCCTGGGGCGAAGGAAAATCACGTGCAAGGGAGTCTGTTATGAAAGAGAATTAGTTTCTTTATTATTTGGTTTACAATGAATAATCTCCATCCAAGCGAGACAAGCTGAGGCCAAAAACAAGCTGGAATATTTTACTGCTGTTCCCGGCCTGTAAGGCGGGAATTTTTTTGGCAGAATTACATGAGGATTTATGCAACTTAATTAGAAGCAGAAACAAGGACAGAAACACTCTTCAAACGATGCATGCCTGACCTAGGGTGAGCTGCAAACGAAAGCTTCGTGCAACTCTTTTGGGGTGTCATAATCAAGGGCCTCCTTTAATATCCAGCTTCTGGCGACCCAGGACCCAATCTGAGCTAGATAAGCATTGATCGAGCTGTTCCGATACAGTACATGGACTTAAGCTCTTCAAAGGCCTGAATGGGATCGGACTTTTAATCGAATCTCACTGTCCAGTTTAGAGTTCTTACGCAAAGCATCACCTTGATTTATCAGAAAAGCATTTATGTTCCCAAAGAGAAATGGCACACAGTTTTATAACAGCTGTCTTTGTTGCTGTTAATGTGTTTTCTTTTCAGTACAATATGAAAATCAGTCTTTCTGTTTCTGTCTCTTTCAGCTGGTTTTTGTATGACCATCACCGAACACGATCAAATGAAAACGTCACTTGCAATCTTTCACATAAAATATATGTGAACAGACTTTCGACTGTACTGTAGCGGGAATAGAAACGCCTCTCTATTGGGGATCGTGCCATAGTTCCTTGGCACCGGGATGCTGATTTCTGCTCATGCCCGTCTCTGATTCTACTAGCGTTGTAAAAGTGGAGAGAATAAGCCACCAGCTTCCCCCGGATTCCAGCCCGAGACACTCGTGCCTGTGTTTGCCCTGGTGCCTTGCTGCTACACACTGGCGGTCACTGGCGAAGCTGCCTCCCAAAGCGACAGGAGAAGCAGTGCTTACCTGCAGGCGCCGTGGTGAAGCTCAGCTGCGCTTTGCTACTCTTCAGGCGCTTCGGGCCCCATTGAGCAATGGCCTGGACCTGGACCACATACGTAGTGTCAGGATGGAGGCCCCTGATCTCCGTCTTCCTGGAGGCCTGCAGGACACCGACACAGCTGTTACCTTCAGAAGCAGGACGAAGCTGGAGCAGAGGACATAACGAGAGCCGGTCGTTTTCGCTGCTGCTGCCTCCTGGCCAGAGGTGAGAAGGGAAGTTTCATATTCTCCATGAAAGCAACATGGCCACAAATAGAAAGGCCTCACAGTCCAGTCTGCGCGTTCAGCCGATTAAACAAGTCAGACACTTTGCTAGAAGCTGCTCGCCATAACCTTATTCCATACGTGAACGGAAATTATGATTAAATGCTGAGCACTTTGCTTCATTGACTTTATGGCTTGGATTTCAGGTTGCTAACGTAATGAGGCAGGCTGTCGTTTTGTATGGACAAGTGTAGTGTTATTCAGGTAGTAGGTAAACAGGACTGTTGTCCTCAAAGTGACAAATCAACAAATCAAAGAGCAACAAATCAACAAATCAAAGAGCAACAAATCAACAAATCAAAGAGCAAATTTCCAAAACTCACAGTCCATTACCTGGTGTTTTTGAGATGAGACCGTCAATGATCTAAAGCCATATGTCACCCTTCATGAAATCCAAGGCAGAACTTTCTTTACATATCCAAAACTCCACAAAAGTCCACAAGGATTTTCTCAAAAACATATCGCATGGACGATTTGTTTGGATTTTGGAAATTTGCTCTTCAGTTGTCTCTCTCTGCAAAATAGGGCAAATTCAGACAATGCGAGCTTCCCCCCCACCCCTCCCCCGGGACCGCGCCCGGAGCGACCCGGCATGCCGCACCCCGCTCTCCTCGGAAGCCTCGCCGCAGCTGCTGACCGACTCAGCGGGGCGGCGGTGGGAACGCTAGTAAAAATTCTTGACGATCTCATGGCACAGGACCTGCCTGCCATCTCCATCACAGAGATAGAAAAAAAGGGACCATTATGAGATTTTAACTGGATACAGCCACCGCCGGCCCTTTTGTTCTCCATTAGCTGTGGCGGCGCGCACAGCCCGGTCGGGTCCAAGGCCGTCCTGCACGTCCATCAACCCACAACTGGCCTCCATTACCCACATCCACTGCTTCCAATTTAGATGCATCAGAAGAGCCAGAGGACACAAGACTTACTTTAATTCAAATTTAAATACGCATTCATACGTATGGGAAATTATAAACCTGTTCTATTCATCGAATTAGCTCTGGCAATGAGAAGCAGTTTTGCCTTCTCATCAGAGTGCTGCTAACATATGCGAGGAATACAGCTTAAACCAAAATTGTCTCTGAACTGCGCCGTGACTTCCCTCGCGATGTGCGGGCTGCAGGACGAACGGCTTTAACAAGCCGGTAGCTGGGAGAGAATGAGCTGTGTGTCCGTTTAGTTAAATGGATTGTCTCAGCCAATGAGCACATATAATCAAAACAAATGACCTAATTTCAAATAAAGTTCGTGGCTCTTGAAGTCTGAGGAATGGTTATGTTACAATAAAACATAATTATCTCAGGAACACCTGCCACGCTTTTCTTTTTTCCGGGTCTTACAGAATAATGAACATAATGGAATCGAGTTTGTCGTGATACAGGTGCTGCACAGGAAGTACCGCCCCCCCCCCACCAGTGCCCATTGCAGAGAACAACAGGAAGTAAATAAGCCAGTGGAGAGAATGTACTACGAGTGCTTTGACAGCGGAAGGCTGGGCAGGCAAATACGTCGAGAAACGTAGCGTCAACCTACATGCAGGTCGTATTTCTGAACTCCAACCCAATTCCATAGATACGTCTGCAAGCTTCTAATGAACCAGCTGCAGTACAGAGCAATGAACTTTGTGACCATCCATCTCCAAGACAGTTACAGTCTCCTGAATACTGTCCACTGTCTTTTGCTCATTACCTATCTTATTAAAAGCCATTTGGAAAACCTTGACATTGTTCTAGTGACACATCATTTGAAACCCAGAGAACTTCAAAACAGAGAGAATACTTGCTTTGAGTATGTAAAACCATGTGTTGCAAATAATGAATGTATCGGCTAGTGGGGACCTGTGTTCTCGTTGGTGTTCGGAAGCTGTTACCCCTCTGGAGACCTTGGAGGTTTCCTTCCTGTCCTGGCCTTTCTTGTGGGTGGACTGGGCTCCCCAGGTCACTTTGTAGTGGTGGATGGCCAGGTCCTCCTCCCTGGGCGGGTCCCACAGCAGAAGAGTACTGATGGTGCCGTCTGCCTGCACGGAGAAGTTCCCCACCCGTAGATGCCGAGGTCTTTCTGGTGGGAATGGGTCTGAGGAGGCCGTGGAGGGGGGTTTCAGTCAGGCCTGCTATTTACAGTATTTATATACAGTGCTGTGCAAAAGTCTGTTTAAATGATCTTCATGTTGGTTGTAAAACTGATATTATGCCTGAGAAAGTACGTCAGCTCAGCCATTTCAAAATCTCACCCAGTATTTGCAGCAACCTTACAAATACACCCACGTGCCTTTTGACTGGACCACTGCGCCACTTTGTTTGGCTAATCAATACCACATCAAGTTATTTAACCAGTTAACTAATTAATTGAGCTGGTGGAGAACTTTAACAAACCGGAGAGGTTGGGGAACCATCTAGCTGTCCAACAAGATATTAGTGACGTGTAACGCATTTGTTACTGTCAGTTTGCAAATGTTCCGTTGTTAAATTGTGCATTTACTGCCCTGATAAACAACCGTAAACATTTCCTTTGACTGTCTATGACTCCTGCACAGTAGTGCGGTATATTTGTTTGTACCTAGCAACCTGCGGTGACATACTGCAGTTCACCAATGGCGCAATAATGCATGCAAGTAAGGGAAAAAAACTGGGTTACCGCACAACGGGAGAGGATATATCATTAACCCATAATAAGATAGGAGCAGATACGGGTGGCATGTGTTGAGCTTATAAGGAAAAGGTTGACCTTGCACATTACTGGAACGGCACTCCTGCAGCGATCTTTAAGCTGGGTACTTTACTGCAAGTAGGAACCACGCAGCTATGCGAATACGTGCTGTTTGGAAAGTCACTTTGAATTAAATGTGCACTAAGAAACTCGAAGAAAAATAACTAATAAGAAAAACGTGCAAAAGAAAATGTATTTGAAGTTCTGCGATTCATCGTCTGAAGATGAAAAGACCATGAGGCGACTTCGAGTCATGGGGCACGAGCTGATGGAGCCACACGCTCATTACCAACATGGGACGGGCGGCAGCTGGATTCCGGGTTACCCCCGTTTCCTACATCCTCGCCTCATCCCTTTAATCCCGTTCCCCAAGTGCTCAGCCGCACAGGGTCTGATTCCCCCGGCGTGCTCAGTGGACCTGCGGCCGGGCCTGGCAGTGATAAAACTCAGCTTGGGAACGGCCTGGAGACCAGGGACTGGGGACGAGATGAATGACAGGTTCGTCCAGGGAGGGTGTCCCAATACCCTAGCATGGCGGCCATAGTCCCTGAAGCAACTGATGGTTTTATTTTAGGTTTTTAGCTATTGTACATATTAATGTATACATGCTCCATCAAGGCTGTTTAGTACGTAATATTTTGCAGATGGTTGCTTATGTTAATAGCTTGTAATATCAAACAGCTATGGAGGTTCGTTAGAGCAAATCAATTTCTCCATTTTAACGCGGCCCATTGAGGTGGTGAACCACAGAGACCTTTTTGCCTCGGGCTAAAGATAAAATACTCCGAGGATTAAAAATCTGAGCCGCAAACCCCTGAGCCGCAAACCACTCCTCCTGGGCTTGGTTGAGGTCGGCCATCGCGAAGACTGCCGGTTCAAGCAAAGCGATTCCTTTTTAAAGGCTGGATATTGCATTTGGGGTGTAAAAAACTATATAAACTGACAGCTGGAATTGCTGCCTGTTAGCACTGCAGCCCGTTAGCGCACTGCGGCTGCCTAGCAGCAAAGCGTGCTATCAAAAGTAATTCTCTTCCGGGTTGACATGAAACACTGCGTCGATGCGGCATCTGTCAGATTAAGTGTCTAAAGAAAATGAAAATTTCAGAACCCGAGGCAGCACAATGATATAAATCGCGCTGTCCGGGAAAAAAACGGAGCTGCTTTGATATCGAATAGCGACTACTGTAGGCGAAGCCGATAAAGAGTGCAGATGCCAATAACAGTTCGCCTTGAGGGCAACAGCTCCTGCAAGCCCTGGGTTTGGCCCCATGGCCTCATGGGATTTGCCCTGCTCTGCTGGCACTGCGGCCTGTTCCAAAACAAAGGTTCCATTTCACGTGGAGAGATGACTCGGACATAACAAAGTCCGGGCATCCGAGTAGCCTCCAGGTCACCGGTGAGAAACTGTCATGTAGATTTTTCCCTCGCTGGGTTATCAAGCTCCGCAATACCTTTCATCTGCAGGCTGCCCTGAGCGACGGCAGCCGTACCCCTCACCCCTGACCCTAGCAGCCTTCATCCCCTCTCTCAAAAACTCACCATTTGATAAATATATCTAATTACTAGAAGATGTTTTGGCGAAGTACAAAACACATGGGATTATTTTTTCCATACTGAAACGATCCCCTTAAAAACAAGACTGTTTCTGTTTATCTTTCATTAAGTCCTCCTGTGAAGAACATAAATGAATTCGAGGTACATGAGCAGTGCCCTCTGACAGTCACAGTTGCCGCTCCTGCTCCGAACCATAATGAGAATAGAGAAGCAGGCAAATGCTTCAGCAGGCCAAGCATCCATCAGATGGACACTCTCGCTTGATCTGGCCTTGGGTGCCGCTTCCGCTGAAGAACACTGTCGCGTTCTACTTATTGAAACTTGCTGACAAGTTAATCTATAACTGCGAAGGGGATCATTTCTTTAGTGCAGGAGTTCAGCTGAAAACACTGTTTGCAAGGGATTACATTGCAGCTGTATAACTTTTTTTTTTATTTGAAAGAATCGATATAAATATACCAGGTGAGTCTAGACGGTTAGCACTGTAATGAAGTTTAAGTCTTTATTTACATTTTGAAGAAGCCTTTGAATGTGTGAATTTTTAGAATATTCTCCTCTGCACCTAAATGAAGTTAAATAAATTTATTTTTAAATAATAAACTGGGTGCCATGGTAGCTGAGCGGATGGTGCTGTTGCCTTCCCCACTGTGGATGGGAAAATAAGCCTTGCCATGGTTTGTAAGTGTGTGTGCACGCAGTTTTATGCCGCTGTTATAGCCTGCTATCCCACTTATGGTGTCCCTTATCTTATGTCCCATAATGCCTGGGACAGGCTCCAGGCTCCACAGCCCTGTACTAGAGGCCCTTCGGTGGACGGAGGCTTAAATCTTATTATATCTAAAATATTTCCTCTTTGCTACAGTATTTAAAGTATTAAAATATTTCCTCTGTTAAACTTTCCCGCTATTATTTGGAATTTAAATAGACTCCTTACAGTCACTCACTTCAAAAAGCCGGAACAAAGTTAATATTTTTTGCGGCATGTCCGTAAAATTCTTCAAACAGTTTGAGATTAGTAAGTCATGCTGACTGACATGCTCTAAGTACTGTCTGCTGCATCGTATGAACTGGAATGGAGAATCTGAAAGAGGTGCAATGACAGATGAAAGACAGTCCCATTCCAATACTCCCATAATCCTCAAGTCATATGTAATTTTAGTCAACTAAACAAAATGAAACATCAAACAACTTGTGAAAACAACTGTGCAGCTTGAATTGATTGACTAGATTGCTTACAATGAAACCATTAGTCATAGATTTCATACTTTTCCTTTAAAAAGAATCACATTTGTTACTGAACAGTTCCTGTATATTAGGGAGAGTAAGGAAACATGTTCCTCACAGCTACTTCTGGCTGTGATCATTTTAAAATGATAAAAAGTGGTATCCGAATAATTATGTTTTGTTGCTTTTTGTATAATTACTTTCTGAGGCTGACCCTGTATTTTACGTTGACCACTAAAATTAAAACGAGACAAAGATGAAATGTAGACCAGAAAAAAAAAATATTCAAGGTAGCAAGAAAGACCTGATATTTGCTGGGATTCCAGACCGAAACAGCATGCCTTACATAAACTACTCTGGTACGAAAACAAGCTGGATTCGGCAGAACTGCTCCCTTTTTGTTGGCGCTGCAGGACCTGTCTGAGGTGGGCAGCGGCACCGGCTGTATGTTTGTCAGCTTGGGGCCCAGATCGGGCCTCTGGGGGCTCGTGTGGTGCATCCCTGCCATTCCTGGGGTTTCGTAAAAGGGCCTTTTTACAGAGACGGCTGACAGGGGCAGAGCCACGGTGCCGCGGTCGCCGTGTCTCTCAGGAAGGATTAGCCGCCCACGCCGTTCCTCTTCCCGTAAAATAACTCAGCGGTCTGGGGCCTTTTTATGGACCATGGAAATAACATGACGACTGAGCAACAGAACGTCACTGACAAAAGGAAGATAACTAAGCCAGACTACAGAGAGGCTATGGAGTCAGGGCACGAACGTCCGCTAGAATTGTGCTATTATGTCAACATGCAAACAAATGTGAATAAATGCAAACAAATGTGAACAAATGCAAACAAATGTGAACAAATGCGAACAAATGCACCTGGTTTGGTAACACTTTACAGCAGGGTTCCCCAATTCCGGTCCTGGAGGGCCAGAATCCAGCATACTTTGCAGATTTCCCTGCTCAAACACACCTATTAAACCTGCTTATTAGCTGATTAAGGTGTTTGAGCAGGATTCTCCAATTGGGGAACCCTGCTTTACAATAACTTGACCTCCATAGTGCCTTTATAATGCATTCGTAGAACATTCATTGCACCTTCATAATACATTTATTATGCATTCATATATTAACGCTGTTAAGGTATGTTAGGATGTTAGGGTATACTTTCATGCTGCTTATGAACATTCTATGAATGAATTATGACGGTGCAGTAACTGTAAAGCATTACCTCTAATTTAATGTAGCAGAAACTGGCTATCCCTGAGTTATGACTGGGTTACGTTTTGACAGACGGGTTGCATGTTGAAATGGACATACAATGGAACAGGATGATTGCACGACTGTTAGGTGTGAGAATGAGACTGGGAGATGCGTGTGACACTGGGATGGACGTCCTGTTGTACAACGCAGTACATTCTTATGGCAACTATCGTACGGCCCGCAGTGCGCACTAGGCAGCGAAGGACTGCAGTGCACACGGCGCCCAAAATTTATTTTTACAGAAGTCATTGTAAGGTGCATGGGTTGTAAGAGGAGGACAGTCTGTATAGTAATGCATATATTTGTAATGTTTATAAGGTCAGAGCCTGGTCACACGTAAGTTTAAAAATAAAGGCGGGAAGTGCCCAGTCAGACCCCTCAGACCGCCTCATCACCACTTACCCCGCGAGGAGAAGAAGTGCTTGCTGGGGGTGGTGAACCCGCGGCTGCCCTGGCTGTTGATAGCGCTCACCCTGAATTGATACCAGCGGTGTGGTCGCACGTCCTTCAGCACAGCGCGGTCCTCCATCGTCTGCGGGGTCAGGGGCGGAGAGACCATACAGGCAGATTAACCCTCTATCCGTCCGCAATCATCGCCCGTGGCGGGGTGATAACAGAATCCACAGGGAGATGTTAGACTGGGAGGAGATATCTCCTCTGGATGCCGAAAGATGCCCTGGGAATTATCCATGAGTCTGGAATGTTCCCCGGAGCAAGGCGGAGTGCTTCCAGTGCACGAGGGCAGTCCTGTAGCTTTCAGAGACGACCGTCAGTCACTGACTACCACCCACAATGCAAAGCATTAACTCTCCCACAATGCAAAGTAGGATATCCTGAACTCTCCAATTTAAATCGAGAATGATCTAAAACCCGCACACCTCCCAGGCAGGCCGTTAAGGCCTGCCTTCAAGGCCTGCCTTCAAGGCCTGTCTTCTCCCTTAACACATTATGAAGGCCCAGACCCACAAAAATGTGTTATATTTCCCAAATGAGTGCTAATGGCCCTTTATACTGCAGTTACATTTTAGATAACATACACAGAACGGCCATATGAAGCAAAGAGGCAGCATGATTGTGACTGGGGGGCGACAGGCAGCTCAGCCTGCTTGCCATTTCAGACTCATCCGCCATCGGCACTGGATTTGACTGCTGATGTAATTGGTGCTGATGCCTCAAACTGCTATAATTACACAGTTGTGTGGGTGATCGCTTCCAGAGGCCAGCCGGCGTGGACGGTGTTGGCCGTGAGCCGAGAGTCTGATGGGGGGGGTGGTGGTGGTGGTGGTGTCATAATCAATACAGCAGCCAGCGATATGATACCGTCCCTTTAAAATATGAGGCAATTAATACTTTCCATTTTATTATCACTAAGTGACAGAGGCCACACTTGCACCGTTGAGTCCCTAAGCATTTTACAGGCATGAACACGCACCCTTCTGCTGAATGCTCTTCGTTCACAGCATTAGCTAAAGCAAAGCCCAAAATAAACTACGCAATAAACGATATTTTCAGGTAAAGTTCGATTTTCTGCGTGCGTACGTATTCCTCAAGCACACTTTATGTATGTCGTTCTGTTTTACACCTCCCGTATGGTCCCCCTCCAATTTGATGCTACATTTCTTTGACATATTTATTTTTATTTTCCTTATTACCATGGTAACGGTCTGCCATGGGGTAGCCTCGTCCTCACTGGGGTGGATGCCATAGTTCCATCTCTTCTGCAGGATGTACAGCACAGGCTCAATGGAGACATTGAACCTGGACATCCAGGTGACCAGGAGCTGCCCCTGCCGGTCCTCCAGGAAGGACATGTCTTTGCGGGGCCGCAGGGGGACACCTGGCAGGGGGAGGGAGAGTAAAACCATGAAGGTGGATCAGAAACATGAGCTGAGATTTTGGACCCCAGGAAAGCATGAACATCATATTAGGCCCCCAATCCAGACCAACACAATTATGTCCCATATTTTTTGGAGAGGGTCCCTGGGAATCGTCCTCACTCTGCCCCCGTTTACGGCACCCTGCCATCTCAACGAACAAAAAAACACCACTTATTCTGCATATCTCTCCACAGCCATATTATTAAAGATGCTGTTAATGCTAGATGTATCTTACTGTACAAGTGAACGTGTTAAGAGATCTAATGTCTCCTCTGAGAGACAAAGCAATTAGTTAGACACAAAAATGATTCACGTGTGTGTGTGTCTGCGTGTCTCCGTGTGTGTGCGTGTCTCCGTGTGTCTGCGTGTCTGTGTGTGTCTGTGTGTCTCCATCTGTCTGTGTCTCCGTGTCTGTGTGTGTCTGCGTGTCTGTGTGTGTCTGTGTGTCTCCATCTGTCTGTGTCTCCGTGTCTGTGTGTGTCTGTGTGTCTCCATCTGTCTGTGTCTCCATGTGTGTGTCTTTGTGTGTCTGCGTGTCTGTGTCTCCGTGTGTGTTTCTCTGTGTGTCTGCATGTGTGTGTGTGTCTCCGTGTGTCTGCTTGTGTCTCCGTGTCTCTGTGTGTGAGTGTGTGTCTGCATGTATCTCCGTGT
>JAODJX010000035.1:2262198-2286153 GCA_026776945.1 Isichthys henryi | reverse complement strand
CAGCCTGCTCTACACTAACATATACAGAACTTCATTGGTGCCAGCCTGCTCTACACTAACATATACAGAACTTCATTGGTGCCAGCCTGCTCTACACTAACATATACAGAACTTCATTAGTGCCAGCCTGCTCTACACTAATATATACAGAACTTCATTGGTGCCAGCCTGCTCTACGCTAACATATACAGCACTCCATTAGTGCCAGCCTGCTCTACACTAACATATAAAGAGCTTCATTGATGCCAGCTGAGACACACAAAACAAATAAAAGCTTGTGAATCTATTTGATGACCCTATTTATCCAGTTTAATGTACAAATAAACGTCTGAAACATAAGATGATATCACAAATCACAACAAATAAGCCAAGGATTGTTGGAACAAAATTTGAAGTTGTTTTCAAGTTATCGGTAATTTGAGTGATATCATTCCTCTTCAGGGGGGTGCATTGGCAAGCGATTTGGCCTCAAAGTGGGGTGGGGGTTCAAATCCTCTTCCTGGCACTGAGTGTGTCGAATTTGCATGGTCTCCCTGAGTTTCCTCCTACGGTCCAATCGCATGCACTTAGGTGAACTTGTCTGTAAACTGCCTTTAGTGTGACGATGAGTGCATCTTCCCTTCCAAGGACTGGGCCCCGTCCTAGAGTGTGCCAACAACACACTGCGACCCTATTCCAGATAAATGTTATAGAGGATGGATGTTTTCTCTTTGGATTTATTAGAGAGACTTATTGATGAAAAGCCTAAATCCTTGCTGTCATATTCTCTTATAGTCACATAACAGCTGAATCGCCTTTTGGACACAATTGTCTGTTTTGTTATGTCACATCTTTGTATGATAAACTAGTTACATGTTTCCTCATTTCCTTCTTAAATCCGCAGGGATATACTAAAGCACTTTGCTGTTAAAATGTTTTTTTTCTTGCAGGCTTGCTAACATTTTTTCTTATTCAAAGAGCCAGCGGATGATGGGATACTATTAGTTAATATCATTTAACCACAGACACGTAAGATTGGGCATTATGGCTTCAAGATGAAATACCCGAATGATTTACCACTGTCTACTGAAGGTTTAAAGTAAACATCATTGCAATACAAAATACCATCACTGACACCTTCACACATCTGCATTTTTAACCCACACTCCCTGCCAAATTAAATTGCAAACAGCATATTTGAGCAATTCAGCAGATTTACAAAATGTTTTTGAAACCCCATGAGAATTTGTGTTACATGGAAAATATACTGAGGAATCTCTTCTGAGAAATCTTTTTCAAAAACGCAGATTAATTGGGATATATAAGGCTATATTAAAATGCATTGGACAGTGTATACAATCTTACAATCTACTATTACACTTAGTATTTAGATATACTTCTTAATAAATTCAACTAAACCTCAGCACAACATGAAATCTAGTTCTTAATAATTTCAAGCTTTCATTTGTTATTGTAGCGATTATCGTTGTGATGGATCGATTTTAAGCATACATGCCATTTCCATTTCCTTTATCATTTAAATGGTTAACTGTACCATTTCGGCACCACATATTTTTAATGTTAGACTAAAACTTAGTTATATAGTTGTAATTAATTAGGCTGTGCGTTTATGATGATTTGTTAAATATATTACATACTCACGAACACAGTTTTTTTCCAACTGTCCAAAAGCCTGCTTTTAAGGACCTTGAGCCTTTGCCATAATTATCAGAAATCGAGACCACCAGTGCCCTCCTGTGGTTAATTCACCGCACTGCAAGGTATTATTACTATAACGTTTGGTCAGTAAAAAAGCTACAACGAAAAGAACTGCGAAACAGAATGAACATATCAATATATAATGTACGCTAGCAGAAATATGTTAATTTACGGACATTAAAAACAAACGGAACAAAAAAGTACCGTGTTTTAATGTATGCATGAAGTACAGAAATCAGAGCCCTGAGTAGTACGACCTGGTCATGGACAAAGAAATGCCTCCGACCAAAAAAATATTTCAGTTAATTTAACACGAAGGAGAAATATTTAGTATTTATTTGGTCTGATACGGCTTATAGGTCTGCACAGCTCAAATGACAAAGCCCACTAGATTTACGAAGACTCAAAAGAGGAGGCGCATTCTCAGAATTCTGGCAGCATTTCAACATCATATTTGTCTAACCCCAATCGCAAAGTCCCTTTTCCTGCCAAGTACAAATAGATGCAGCACCTAATCATACAGAAAACTACGCGTTTCGCTTATCAAATTATAAAAGTCACATATGATTAACAAAATGAGAAAATATATCTTGTGTTTATTTCCTGCGTTGATTGTCTCTTGGGCGCAAACTGGCGACATAGTACCTGTGCCTTGCAATGACAAGACAGTGGAGAAGTTATCCCGCCTGGCGCTTACTTACGTCAATGAGGACAGAACCGTGGGCTACAAATTTAGTCTCAACAGAATTTTGAACGTCCATCTTCATGCACAGGTTGGTCGTTTTTATTTTCATTACAGCTTTCGAAACAGGGGTGCGAACATAGTCCGCATCTAAACAGGAAACATGCCTTCAACCGTATAAATAAGTTCAACAGCATATGAAATCTGTTGTGGAATAGTTATACCCTATTAAATTGGTAAATAAACAATTTTTGCTTCTTCTTCTAATAATAATAATAATAATGATCATGATTGTTATTGCCTGGGTTACATTAATAGTTTTCTGTGCTGGACACTGAAATCGGATACATTAATGTTTAGAATGATATCTCTACTAATCCGGATGATTGCTATTCAAAGGTAACAATAATTGATTTTCTTGCCGTTATTTTCTCTTAGACCCAGGGCCTCAATTACTTCTCCATCCATCCATCCATCCATCCATCCATCCATCCATCCATCCATCCATCCATTTTCCAAACCGCTTATCCTACTGGGTCGCGGGGTCAATTACTTCTTCTCTCTTTAATTCTATAAAAATTTGGGCGGTTTTGTTCTCACTGATAGTATATAAATTTAATGACGGACATTGTTCATGCATCAGACTTCACGGTATTACACAGGGAGCGCAGTGTCGCGAGGCAGCTCCCGGGATGTGCGCACGCGTGTCCGGCACGTGAAACAGTGCCTTTGCGTTGCCTTCAGGGCCCGGCTGGGAAGGTCTACTATCTGGATCTGGAGGTGCTGGAGACAAAGTGTCACGTGGGAAGCCCGAAGCCTTGGAGGCGATGTGACATCAGACCCTTTATGGAAACAGTAAGGAATCCAGGTCCTGTAATGTCCATACTGAAACTAAAATACGGAATATTTAACATGGCGGCAGGTTGGCACTGACCCAGACAAACCCAGACAAACGCTAAATACCAATAAAGTACAGGCTCACAAAATAGCACGATAGTGAATGAGCATCTCTCTCATCCAGTGTCGAGAGAAACTGTGTGTCACGAGCTTCATAAAGCCGCGATATACGCCAATCCCAGGCTGCTCGTGTTCAAGGCCAAAGACATAAACCCTGGGACAAGGAGTACAAAACTGCCACTCCAGGGTAATGGGAAAAAGTCACATAGTCTGACGAATCATCTTTCACCCTTTTCCCGCATGCAGACAGGTTTACATTTGCAGAAAGCTGAAGGATGCCTTCAAAACACCACGTCTGCTGGTATGGGCAGTGATATCCTGGCTTCCATTAGATCTAAATAGTCTTGCATGCTCATACAATGACTGAGGACTATGAGGCCATTTTGCAGAACAGGTGCACCCTGTGGTCCAAGAAGTATTTCCCTGTGATGTTGCGTTTTCCAAGATGATACAGCACATACCGCTAATGTACAGATTCAAGAGTGGCTTCATGAAGGCCAGGACGATTTCAAACGCCTTGAAAAAGAAGAGTAAACGCCAAAGCTAATAACCTGAAAACTGAAATATAAATATTCTGTAATAGTGTGTAAAAGTAGGGCTCCCGGAATAATTCCTTCAAAATACTGTAATTTATGCTTACTCCTTTTTGAAAGATATAGTTGAAATGTATTCAGTAAAGTGGGACTGTAATTATTCCTTCAGGAAAAAAAAACAATCACTGCAGAATAGCTGTATAAAAGACCTGCTACTACAGACAGCAGATGGGGGGGGGGGTCTCTGCAGTCTTGTGTGCAGCAAAATGTGCAACCATGGGAATCAGGATATTTTTGTCACAAGCAACACAAAAATGTTTATAGGTATATAGTTACTTAAAGTTGCATAAAGCTGTCGTTCATAGAATGTGCTTAAAGTTGTTACCCTTAAAATAGGGTTTTAATGTTGTTATGTGAATTGAAAACATTTGATTTATTTCAGCAAATTAGCGGAAACTGCAACACCACAATCCTGCATGCACTGCAGGGCTTCTCTTACCTGCACAGCTACGACTGCATTCTCATCCCAGGTAGTCGCCACGTTTGCATTCAGCGAGCACAGCACTCAGCTTTCCTTTACGGTATATGGGGGTATGTTATAAATCAGAGAATTTCCATGTCAGCTTTCAGCTTGCTCACTTTCAGCTATTTTGCATTATGCCCTGAGAATGAATGCTCAAAGAGACCTCATGCTCTGGTCTGCTTTTGCAGACCAACCAGAGACGTTGCTGAAGACTTGCCCCGACTGCCCCTTGCTCCTGCCCGTGGACAGCAGGGAGGCGCTGAAGGCGGCTCGGCTAACCCTCCGCAAGTATAACACCGAGAAAGCCAGCGGCTCGCAGTTCAGGCTGCAGAGCATCACCCGAGCCTCCCAGGTACGCAGTGCAAACCACAGCCTTCTCCAGCGTTCCACTGTAGCTGTGTTGTCGTGAGAAGCTGGATGACCATAATACCACACCTGGCACAGAGCACGGTGGCACAGGGCAGCTTTGTGGAATACACCATCCAGGAGACGGACTGCACCCTCGAGCAAGAAAACACTGGACTCTGCCAGCCAACAGACATAAATGGAGAGGTAGGTATCAGGGCTACAAAACTGAACGCGAGAGTCTGTTAACCCTTAAGGGTTTTCAGGTTATTTGGAGAGTTTTAAAAACATGATCAGGGACGTTGCTTGGATCTTACGAATAGCTGGGTCTTATCCGCAGTTCTCAAATTCAGACTGTGGCTGTTAAAGATCTGAGGTAAACAAATCATTTTGGGCTCATTTGGATTCACTTTGGGCTTCAGCCCTGACCCGACCTACGCCTCTGAACATGAAATACACAGAGACGTGGGGACCAGGGTGGGAGGGGAGGGATATATTCCCTCCAATATTTAATTTGGATTCATTAATATCCCCCAAGAAATAGACTTTTGTATTAAAATTATGCAGTTGTGCCTCCCCCCTCCCCCCCAATATCAAACTCTCTCTTACGCCATTGGATACACACTATTCGCAGTTCATCCCTTACTGTGTGACCCTCCATTGACTTATTGCGTTTATTTCTTTTCAGGCGGCAGGTTTCTGTGTTGGGGCAGTTTATGAGAGCAGGGACAGAGACGTCCAAGTCTCCTGTGAACTATTCCACTCCCAGGTACTGTGAATGACCTGCCACACTGGTGCAGCACCATCAGTCAGCAGTGGCATTGTGCCAATCAATTAAGCTAGGGACGAGCCTACCCGACATTTTGTAAAAAACTTATGTATAAATTAATTATTCAGTCAACCAATAACATTGCTACATTGACTGTGAATAACATGTTGTTAAACTGGCCAATGAGCGAGATTTCTCATTCAGATCGCATCTCTTAATCCGCTCCCAATCCACCAATTTGGTTTGCAGAGTCACTGTCAGGCAGCATGCCACCTACACTGAAAGTGTGTTCAGAAAAACTCCCTCAGCAAATGGTGCTTCTTTGTTCTACCAGCCAGTTTAACCTGTGCCTGAAATCTCCATTCTCACTTACGCATTGTAGGCTTCAAAATTCGCTAAGGAAACCCTAGAGGTGATGGATAATGTTGGATGGATAATGTTGGGTGGATAATGTTGGATAGATAATGTTGGATGGATAATTTTGGGTGGATAATGGATACTGACCCAGCTCATTAGAAAATAGTCCAGCATGGTCAGGCTGTCGTCTTTTTCGTCCATAGGGGGTTGAGATGCCTAAGCCTGGGACTACGGGGGGAGGTGCCGGGCTAAAGAAGGTGCCAGATGAGATTTATGCTCGGCGTGAGAAACCCACACCTGCAGATGCCAAACCCCCAGTGCCAAAGGACCGGGGCCCCAAACCCACAGATTCTGCACAAAAAGATGTAGTCAAGCCTGCTGTCCCGATCCAACCGGATGCGGCCCCCGAACCCCCAAAAGCCAAGCCACCCACCAGCCCAAAAGCGTCTCACTACCAGTCCTCAGAATCAAACTCCTCTGAGTCTTCTGAGGAGGCCAGCGACACCGTCATCAGGCCGCCCCAGGATTTCAGGTATAAATATTCCCGCCAAAAGAGGCAGGTTTCTCCCAATGTCAGGCCGGAGCACATCCCAGAATTCCTGAGCGTCTTCCCCAGCACGCCATCCCCATTCCGCTCCTGCCCCGGAGCACCGCGCTACACCACTGTGTGAACGAACGCAAGTGCTAATTTGTTGTGCATTCTGGCAATGAACTGACATTACATGAATTGACATTTCATTGTACTTTTGTTGCCAAATCTACGATATGCCAACTTAATAAAAAGGATGAAAACTGGTCTTTATCGTTATTAACATTGTACCAAAGCAGCAGTGTAGTAGTATTATAAGAGTAGTATGACGGCGAGTACCTGCCCCTACCATTTACATAAGGCCACTGCTCTTGGTATAAGCAGGCAGACAGGGATTCACTGAAAAAGCCAACCAGTACAACCATACTCAATTACACTCTTAAGAATTTTCTATAGGAAATCCCAGTTATTTTCCCTTGACCTAAAATTAGTCATGGTTGCATGTCATATCTATACACCTCTGTTATATTTTTACATTAAAATAACAAAATCTTAAATTTAGCATCAAATTAGATTCCTTATTTATCCGGAGCCTGTGTCCAAAGCAATATTAGTCTGTTTAAAACATCAAACATTTTTCTAAAACAATGAAGGCAGATACTTCAGGATGAATCAAATCCTCCTTCCTAACTACTACTGAGCCCACTATGCCGCTTACGACTGCCATTATGACTGCTGGCCAATCCCTATTTAATGGCTTGAAGCCTCTAGTTGCCCTAATTTTTAATGAATACGACAAATGTTCGTTAAAAAAACGGCAGTACTTAACTTGATGCAGAAAAGAATGCCTCGGGAATGCAACTGTAAAGCGTGCTCCATTTGGAATGTTGGACAGGAAGAAGAGGCACGGAATTGAGAGGAAAGGATTTTTTTTTTACTGGGCTAAACATTAAAACTGGGGGGGGGGGGGAGTGAAAAAGCACAGGGAGCCAAACAGTCTGTGGAAGGTCAGAAAAGTCAGGGAATGTGACATTTTGAGAGAAAAACCAGAAGTTTATTTTATATTTTATTTGGTGAATATGCAGAGGTGGCTACAGGGGCTGGTCGACCCCTTGACAGCACAGCCCCAAGTCCCGCAGAAACATACTTAGTTAATAATTAATGGCAAAGTGCAGGGACGAATCAAGCTTTTATCCCGTATTATGTCTCCTGTGCATCACCTTTGGCTGGGAATCATCATTCGCAGCCATGCTATAGCTCGGGATACATCAAGCAGGGACACGATAAGGTGAGCCAGCTTTCTGAAACATGTGACTGACTTCTGGGCTGCGTACAAACAGTAAGCAATCTCATTAGCTATGAGCTCTGCTCCATCCACACCACTCTCAAGAGTGTGGGTTTGGTTTCAACACTGGTAGGGACCAAATTGGCCCCGACATGTCCTCAGCGTCCACCCCCAAATCAACCCTTGTCTCAATAGGAGACTTTTAGAAATCATTAGATCAGAATCATTTCAGGTTTTGACATATCAAAGCAACTATCTCTGAAAGACTATTTATAGTTAGTATGCATCTGTCGGACTGCACAAGTGGGGGTTCTGCCTATGTCTACCGAACAGGTTTCAGGAGGGTGCAGAGGCGCTGCTGGTTTGCAGCCCTAACAGAAGGCTCTGCTTGACCTTCGTCCACCTGCTTTGTGAAGATCAGCTATTTCTGAAGCTACATTGACCATGTGACTCTCGCTTCTGACTGTCCACAGTATCGGCTTGGTCTTTATGCACGACTGATCTGTTAATCAAAGAATGAATGGAGTCAAACTAAAATGGATTCATTGTGCATTAATACCAGTTTGCTGACCTTGCAAATTGCCCCATACAACTTACATATAACACACTTTTTAGTCTCATTCAATAAAATTATCACAAATTTGTCCGTTGATTGAAAAACAAGTTAACGGTGAATAAGTCCTGTTTTTCTGCTTTACTACTATTCCAGTTTTTCTGTTTTTTTTTTTTTAAATATATCCACAATAATTTTGCCCGGACACCTCCCTAAGCAGCTCCTACCCAAAGTTAGGATAGTTAGGCTTCCACAGCACCACATGTGTGCCTTTTGATGTGTGACAGCCACAGAAGATTTGGCTGCTTTCTCCGAATGGTATTCATCTTCAAATAGCACATGTGGAAATCCTGCCCTTTGACCACACACATACTGGTTTCAATAAAGTCACTGAACCAAACACAGCAGCCCCGTCCCAACATCTAGGCAATTTACATACAGAAAATATGTTTGGAATTCATGGGAACAAAAGTGTTTCAAATAAAAGTTTTCGCACTACACGATGTTAACTAGAGTAGCAGGTATTTAAACACCAAACAGCAAAATCACAGTGCATCTGATCTATAAAACTCAGATTGCAAAAAAAGATACAAGAAAAAAAATGCACTAATCTAAAGTCATAACCTCTGAGAATGTTTAAATTAATAAAATTGATGATAATTAATAAAATGATATCCGACTGCAGAACCTTTAAATCATTTCGTTTTGCATGCTATTAAAAGCTAGCTGCATGTTAAAAACTTTTATTTTTCTAATCAAGCTCAAAACGACCAACATGCATGGCACGGCTGCACAGCTTATCTTGCTAAGGCTAGTTTGTGCAGAACACCTTAGAGGTTCTGAAATGCTTCCCTGGTCATTTAAATATGTATGCATCGAAATTCATGGAAGCACGATTTCTGTCAGTGACCGCTCAGGCACTCATGACCGGGGGTTAAAAATTAATGCCGCTTGTTTAACCTTAGCAAATAACTGTCAAAAGATGGACCCTGTGACCTGGAAGGTCTCCCACAATACAAGCAAAGCTCGTCACAAAAGGTCACCCAATCCAGGTGTCTGACAGATGAAGACTGTGGGAGATATAAGGAAAATCTTTATCTGTGATGACTCTTTTCAGTCTCCCCACGCACTCGTCAATCAACCATTGCATGTGTTTATTCCCCAAACACAAAGGAAGACAAACACAAATAGAATAAGAAACTAGAAAATCCGCTTGATAGCAAATTCGCTATGTTGTTTTTCTCTCTCTCTACTTTATCGTCAGTGGTCTGTAGCTATCGTCTCCCTGTCATTAATCAACTTCTCATCATTGTTGCTACGTAAGTTAGAGACTGTAAGGGTCTCCCAGCCGTGGGCTCTCCGTGATCTCGGCGTATCTAGCCTTCGTCCTGCTCTTTGGCAGTCTGGTTGCCGTTGGCTGTTTTGGCTCCGCTCCACGTTCAGAAACATAAACACATAAAGATACTCATTTTGATTCATTTTTAAGGGAGATGGGGGATATTTCTACATAACCTTTTAATTGCAGATCATAAAACGTTTATAATGAGCAGAGAATATTCCAGCAAAATTCATGCTTTGTAATTTTAATACTCGCTAACAGATGCTAATCATGGCAGGTTTATAGCCAAGATTTTAATTAAAAATATAAATAACAACTGAATGTGTTCTAGTTATTTATCTATTTATTTATTTTAATAGTGTTTTATTATAAAACTAACAGTAGTCATTTGGCATTACAGCTGTGGAAAAAATTAAGAGACAACTCTATCTGCATTTTTAAATCATGGTTTAATTGTGGTTCTGCTGTCTGAAGGCTATGCTGAGCAGCAGGTTGCTTTCGGGTTCAAAATTTCTAAGACAGCAGTACACAAGGATAAGGTGAAGCAGGAGATACTGGGAACGACCAGAAACCAGCCCGGTAAACTTATCCGGCAGTTTCTCATGAATCGTAGGATGACATCAAGTGAACTTCAAAAGGGAAACATTGAGTGCAGGTGTGAGGTGCACTGCTAGGATAATTTGTATCAGGCTCCTAGAAGCAGGACAGATGTCCCTTAAAGTAAGGAAGAAGCCCTTCATTAATGCCTGAGAAACAGAGAAAAACCAGGCTGCAGTTTGCAGGAAAAAAGAAATATTATTCACAGATGCACACGCATAAATTTAGAAATGAGTGAAACAAAAATTGTTCTGTGGTCTCTTAATTTTTTCCGCAGCTGTATAAGCAGAGAATTGCGACCACATACTTCAATAATGGAGCTTTGGGTTTGCTTTTGAACATCATTAGATGAGGACAATGAGAGAAGGTTTTGTATTAAACCACAGGTCCGTAAGGAGAATGCAAATGAAAATACTCTAATGGCTAACAGTAACTAACAGCTACTTACTTAAAGCTTTACATTGGCATCACACCAGAGCAAAACATGTTTGCTCTTCTCCCCGTAGCGTCTGAGTGACAACAACATATAAATACTGCAGGAGCCGTGAGGCGGTTTATCTGAAGTTCCGAGCAGCAGTCAGAGCAATGCTGACACTCGCTGGATTGTTCTTGCTGGCTCACGTCTTCCTCGTCGCTGGCGTGCCGCCCACAGAACACCCGTCCATCTCCTGCGATGAGAACGGGGCAGTGCTGGCTGCACAGGCAGCATTCCAGCACATCGGCGCCCAGCATCACCACGGCTACAAATACAAGCTCAAAAACTCAGCCTCCAGCCAACTGCTAAAGAAGGTGAGGGTTAGGCTTCAGCCACTTGTCATTCCGAGGCTCGTTCAGTGAATGAGTGCCAGGTGTACAGTGATACCCAGTTACTTTCCTCCTTCACAGGATGATCTCGCCTGTGAATTTCACTTGGAACTGGATCTGGAGGAGACCACATGTCATGTCCTGAACCCTAAACCCGTCGAGGAATGTGTGGTCAGGGAGACGCACGAAACAGTGAGTCTCAGAAAACACCCAACATTCTAAACATTGTCCTATCAGCTTCTCTTTTTTTTAACTGCTATTTATTTACATCTGTAAATATTAGTGTCTGTTAAGTTCTCTGCAAACAGCCGATTATGCAACTCGGGTAAATATGAATATCTAACCTGTCTGGCAGAAAGTCGAATCAAACTGCAATGTGACCTTAACTGTGGCAGAAGGGAAGCCTACAGTGAAAAAATACTCCTGTTCATCCGATCCTGGTAAAATATGACTCCCTTCTGCCTAACAACAACTGCTGTGGCCAGTTTCGGTCGCAATATTGCAACGGTGGTGTCTTTTAACTGAAATGGCGCGAACCCTGCGCCCTGTTTTCACCCCCAGCATCGGCAGAAGAGTTACAGAAGATTTGTCCCGACTGTCCATCTCTGCTTCCCCTTCATTACCCTGCTGGCCTGGACAGCATCAAGAGTGCTCTCAAGAAATTTCACGAGGAATCCAACGAAACCAGCTACTTCAAACTGCTGGAGGTCGGCAGGCTTTCTACACAGGTGGGTGTTTGTAAAAAAAATCTGAATCCTGTCCGATTGAAATGTAACAGGAACACAGCAAACGCAATCATAGTAGGTAAATATTTACTATTACATTTCGGTTATCACTGGTTGAAATCTCTGTTTCCATCAACTGTCGGTGTAACTTGTATTATACTTTTAAAGGAAAATATTCATAGAATGAGTTCTTATGATAGCACATTAGTTGGTTTATGCATGATAAATAAACAGGGTTCTTTCAATGGTCCCTGACTTCTATATGTCTTCAATTTAATCAATCATATTATTTTCTATTTGTATAGCTTTAGTAAGAAAAGGCTGTGAGCTCTTATCATGTCAGAAATGCATTGTCGCATCCCCCTTGCAGCACACATTAACTGGGCAATCCTACTTTGCTGAATTTGCCATTGTGGAGACCGACTGCCGGCCCCACGTCATATGCGAAGTGCTTGGCAGGGGCAAAGCTGTAAGTATACCTTCCTGTATTCATCCATCCATCCATCCATCCATCCATCCATCCATCCATCCATCCATCTCTGACCACTTACCAAGAAGAGGGTCACAGAGAGTCTGTAGTATGCAATTGCAAACAAAGAGTACAGACTCACAGTCACAAATTACAGCCAATTTAAGGGCACCAGTTCACATAAACACATTTTTGGACTGTTGCGGGAAAAGGGACCAGCTGGACGAGACACAAACAAACATGGGGAGAACGGGCAAGGTCCACAGAGGAAGGATATTCAACTGCTAATCCTGGAACTGTCAGTCTATGGTCCAAAGATACAAGAGGCACCGACTTACCGCTGCCCCAAAAGGCTCATCTTAATCAGTGCTGCTAGCTGTTCTAGCTGGTCATATGGTCAGGGTGTGAACAGGACCCACGCAAGCTGGGAGCTCAGCTGCCATATGCCCACTGATCATTTACCTACATCATTAAAAAATGCTAAAGTACATTTTCACAACATAAAATATCAGAATGTAGTATAGTGTTTTATTTCAGTGGAAATGCATCAGTAAAAACATACTACAGTTATCAACTAAGGCACAAATGAATTAAGCAGAGAAAGGGTTTTGTAGGAAACCCAACACCCCTTCAATCACAGAGGCTTAGTTTTAATAAAGTGTCTAATTTCTTATTCCTCAAAATGGTTCCTCTCCAGCACTACGGCTTCTGTAAGTCTACATTGCTGGGAAACGATGAAGTCAGTGTGGACTGTGAAATCTATGACGCCCAGGTATGCACTGCCCTAATGAAAGTTCTATTGGTTGAGTTATGGATCATTCACAGAGTCACAGAAACATTATTGCTACTATTAAAATTTGTTTCCAACTCATACTTGTTGTCCATTCTACACAGAACTTGACTGATGGTCGCCATCATCATCATCGTCACCACCGTCCTCACCATAATCATCATCATCATCATCATCATCATCCTGGAAGGAAGCACAATGGCCATCACTCCCACAATTCCTCACATGAACACCCTCATCGCCGTTCTGGTTGGAGGGACAATGGCCATCACTCCCACAATTCCTCACATGAACACCCTCATCGCCGTTCTGGTTGGAGGCACAATGGCCATCACTCCAAGATAGACTTACACGAACATCCTCGCCGTTCTCGTCCTGGTTGGAAGCACAATGGCCATCCTTCCCACAATTCCTCACATGAACACCCTCATCGGCCACATAATCTGCCACCTTTCTTCTCTGGTTCTTCTGAACACCCACATCCAGACACTGAGCTTCATCACTGCCGGGGTCAAGTGAAAATCCCTCCTTCCATCCATCCAATTTGTCCCCATCCAATTCGGCACATGCCCCCAGCCCCTGCTGACAATAGCCACCCCCATACCCTAGGCCCTCAATCAAAACACCACTTTAAACCAGGTCCGCCATCTTTTCCTGATGTATGAAAGAGCATATTTAGGAATTTCACAAATACATCTTGAAATAAATGTGCTACTTGGCTGAAAACTGTTTTCTCATCACTGTACTTTACACACTTTTTTGTATAGCCCAGTATTTCCCAACCCAGTCCACAGGGACGCCCAGACGGTCCATGTTTTTGCTCCCTCCCAGCTGCCGCCTCTGGAGCAGGGAGAGGAGCAAAAATGTGGACTGTCTGGGGGTCCCTGAGGACTGGGTTGGGAAACACTGGTATAGTCAAAATGACTATGTATATCTGTCACTGTAAACAGTCTGCACAACCTGTATCAACATCCAATATGAAAAATATCAAGAATCTTCCATATATCCAGTACAGGCTATGAAATGAAATATCACTTATAATATGAATTGTATATACTATATTTTAGTTTTAAAAAATGTGTGTAAAGGAATATTCCTAATGCATGAATGAACTTCAAGAAAGAACTGAAGTTGGCTTGATTTCAGATCTGGTCATTTTCTGCTATGTGTTCATGATATATCAGAGCATACATAGAACATTACAGAACTCACCGTCATAGAGCTAAGAATTTATTGAAGACATTTACATCATAAACCTTTCATCAAAATACAACAGTACCAAGACCCATGCAAGTATGTCAATAATCATTCTTTCGGATCTGACAATCAGACTATTGTGTTGCCACAAGTAAGTAACCAACTGATTAAAACCACACACTAAAGTCGACTTCACAAAGAAACCTACGCTGGCTGGATTAGCAGGAGCTGAGGTAAGCGAACTTGCTGATGGGCTAATAGTGCATCAATAGTGGGCAAGGTCTTGTTGACTTACCTTTGGCCATGTGGGACAGGGCTGCAGAGTCACTGGTGATAAGCTGTGAGGTCCAGCAGAGGGTATTTAAGGTCTGGTGTTCAATAAGAGCACCACACTATAGAGTGCAACCTGAGCCGGCCATGAAGACCCATGCATTGCTGCTGGTGCTCTGTGTGTGCGCCCACGGGGCACCCAAGGAGCAGCCGACGCCGGGCTCCTGCAAAGACCCCGCAGCTCTGGGAGCTGCCAAACAGGCCATGACCATGATCAACCGGGACCGCAAACAGGGCTATGTGCTCACCCTGAACCGCCTCTGCAATGTCAACCAAATGCAGCGCGTAAGTGAGAGACCGGGCCAGTGCAGCGAGTGCAGGTGCCCCAGCGTTCAATGCTCTGCTGGAGAAAAACAGTGTTTGTGAGCTAAACTGCCTATTGTTCAATTAAAAAGTTAGGAAATAGTAACAGCAAACCCTGGACTGTCAGTTATACATGGACACAGGGCAGTGAATGGCAAACGAAATGAAAGCTTAGTGTCTACTTGCTGGTGGGCCTCAGTAATGGACGTGACGACCCAAATGGATCTGAAATTGTTATTGAAACCTGATTTTGGATAGCGTGGTTGTTTCTGCTTCATCAGGGTCCCACAGGGATGGTCTACTACCTGACCATGGATGTTCTGGAGTCCGAATGTCATGTTCTCAGCAAAAAAGACCGGGAAAGCTGTGATGTCAGGGAACCCATAATGGTATGGATGAAGAGAAAATCTGTATCGTTTTAAAACAACTCATAAACCAAAGAAAGACACTACTAACTATTTTAATCTTTCTCCTTGATTGACGATGCATTACTCTCTGCTTTGCACAGGACTATGGGCAGTGCAAAGCCACCATCTACATAAACAAGGTTCAGCGGGAGGTCACCCTGTATAGCTACAGCTGTTCTGTGAGACGAGGTACTGGATTTGTTCACAATGTGTGTTGGCCTCCTTTTGGTGGTTCACTGCAATTCACTGCAAATCCGCAGTGTTGTAGCACCTCTTGACTGACTCTTACGTTCTTGTCAGTACCGGTGCCCAGATTGCTCAGAATCTGCCCAGATTGCCCCATTAAGATTCCCCTGGATGGGGAGAGTGTTCTGGAGACCACCAAGCAGGCACTCGAGGAGTTCAATAGAAAAAGTGGACTTGCAAACTACTTCGCCCTTTTGAATGTCACAAGGGCCACTGCTCAGGTATGATTCAAAATGGCTGCTCATCATTTCAGCAACAGTCCTAGTTAGGCACAGTATTCACAACTTTATTTACATAGTGACTGGGGTATACATAGTGGGGTGGCATGTTGGCCTAGTACAGTGGTTCTCGCTCCTGTTCCTGGAGGACCCCCTGCCGGAATGTTTTCATTCCAACCCTGCCTTAATCAGGCTCAGATGGTCCTTAACAGGGTAGTAATGAATGTGGCAGGTTGAAAGCTGTGTGGGCTGGAGTTAAATCACTGCGGCAGGGACTCCTCCTGGGCAGGCGTGAGAAACACTGGTTTAATGGGTTAGGCAGTGCCTTCACACTTCCATGGTTAGGCATATGCAGATTGCTGCTTGCGCTCCCTTTGTTCACGTGGGATTCCTGTAGTACTGTGGTCTCCTCCCTCAGTTAGGTGGGGGGCAGGGGGTGGGTCAGTGGGCTGCGTCTCTGTGCCTGTGATCGGAATCTGTTCAAGCTCGGCCTCGGATGAATAGTCACATCTGTGGGCGCTTAAGCAAGGTCCTTAACCCCCAGCTCCATGGGCACCGCTACCTTCACTGGCAATGTTGCTTTTAAATACATGCATGTCTGTGTCTCACGGAGAGCAAGATGGAGTAGGTGAAAAGAGAATTTCCCCATGGGGATCAATAAAGTATCATCCTTTCATTAATTATGCAACTGTATGCCTGGAGCATGCTGGGATAGCCTCACTGCGACTTTATAAGGGAAAGCAGTCGGGGAAAAGTGACGGACAAATTAGCAAGGGCCGAATTAATCACAATAACAATCTAAAAACTGCTTGAACTAAGCAGTTAAATGGCAAGAGAATGCCTGAAGTAGCAGCACTCATATTGAGGGTGTATTCGTTAACGTAATGAACCTTTTTTCACAATGTTACAGAGGGGAATTGGTATATTCGACTTCGTGGAGTTCATCATTCAGGAGACAGTTTGCGCCAACAACACAAACATCACGGAGGCTGCGAACTGCAAGCTGATGAACTGCGAGTTTGCAGTGAGTCACAATACTGATATTTTGTTTTATTTCAGAATAATTTGGAATAAAAATTAATACTACAAACCCCAGACTATACTCTGAATAGTAAAGACATGATAGCCCCCTAAAATAGTACTATACAATGGACTTGTATATACAATGGTGCGAGTATCAAAGTACGAAAGGCTACTTTATTTGTCACTGATCTGTGTATGAGACTAAAAGTAAAAATCTTTTGTCTTTATGAACAGCATAAAGGTCTTTGCGAAGGAAGCAAGTCTGAGGTTATGGGTAAAAAGCATCTCTCAGTAGAGTGTGAGATCTTGGAGCCTGAGGTGAATTTTTTGTAAACTTGTTCTTTTAAGTGAAAAATATATCGACACTTTGCACTATACTATAAGAATAACTACAAGAACCCTTTTCAGTTAAATATGAAATGTACAGCAGCTTGTTCATGTTTATTAATATTTTCATTTGTACAGGGTACCAGCTAAATTCATTTTCTTTTAAAGGGTGGAGAAAAAGAGAAATCAAGACATTTGCTGGGAGGAGAGCATAACCACAGCCATGCCCATGACCATGACCACAAGCATGACCACACCCACGACCATGACCATAAGCATGATGACGACCATGACCATAAACAGGGCCACGACCATGACCATAAACATGGCCACGACCATGACCATACACATGGCCACGACCATGACCATGACCATAAGCATAACCATACAGATGAGCACGGTCACAAGCATGAACACAAACACCTCCACGCCCATGAGCATCACCACCATCATCACAACGATGCCCCTAAGAAGACCGCTACGGTAACTCATGGTGTGGTGCGCTACCTCCCACCCATGGATGACCCCACAGCAGTGTCCTTGCTGCCCGACCAGCCTGACGCCTCAGAGGCACACCGACCTGTCACTCTGCCGGTGTTCCCTGATGCACACGGTTCGCATGCCAAGGAACCTGCCATCCCCCCCTTCCCCAACACAGAGTCACCGCAGTGTCCTGGGGACTCTGCCAGCGAGAGCTCCTTCGTCAAAGAGCTCTTTAACGAGGACCCACTATTCCAACATAAAGCTCATTAATTAGTGAGCGAAGTTGCTTCTGTAGACCAGTGCTTCCCAATCCGGTCCTCAGGGACCCAAAGACAGTCCACATCTTTGCCCCTACTGGGAACTGTCTGTCAGGGAGCCGAGTGGAAGCAAAAACCTGGACTGACTGTGGGTCCCGGAGGACCGAGTTAGAAAACACTGCTATAAACAAAATGCTCATTTAATCTGTATGTCATTTTACCACAGCATATTGCTATGTAGTGTTAAACTGCTCAAAGCTAAGTTATTTTTAATGCACATTCTATATGTGTTCTTTAATTTAACTGGCAATAATTAAAGTATTCGAAAACCTTCTCTTGGGATATGCCTCATTAATCTATTTAGATTTTGAAAATCATTAATATTTTCAAATGAACAAAGCATGGCTGAAATATGAGCTGCAGTCCACTGAGCACAGTGAACACTCACAGAGAAGTACGGCCATCTCGCTCACAGAGAAGTACGGCCGCCTCGCTCACAGAGAAGTACGGCCGCCTCGCTCACAGAGAAGTACGGCCGCCTCGCTCAAAGAGAAGTACGGCCGCCTCGCTCACAGAGAAGTACGGCCGTCTCGCTCACAGAGAAGTACGGCCACCTCACTCACAGAGAAGTCTGGCCGTCTCAGAGGGCAGAATGCTGTTCCCCTCTAATGGCTTCTTTCCTTGCCCCTGTCCTGCTTCTGCACGATGCGCTGCTTTCTTCCTGCATTCTGCAGTGATGCTGTTCGGGGTCATTGGTGAACCCTAAACTGCCAGCTGCGAAAATCAAGATAACATTTTTTTTTTTTAAAGAATTTGGTGCCTCACATGAAAATCAGAAAAGCCATTGACATATATGTTGACAGCTGCTTTTTCTCTTGGTCTAAAATGTGAAGGTTGTTGCATGAAATAAAATAGCTGGATTAAATTACAAGAATGTTTTTCCTACTCAAGGTCACAGCCTGGAGTCTATCCCAAGCAGCACGGCACACATAGATACATCCTCGGCCGGAAACTAACCCAATGCAGGGGACACATATTCATGGATGAAGGGAAATACCAGTTATCCTACCTACAATTGGGCTACATAACACAGAAAGACCAAGCAAACTCCATAAACAGGGTTAGGGTCAAGCACACTGAAGTGTTAGTTATATTGTTTTTTAATTGGAAAAAATAATAAAAACAACTTGAGTTCAGCTTGAGTGTATATTGATATATATTAATCATTTATACTATTTCATACTATTTAAATACTTCTATCATGCCCCACTTTACTGCTGTAATGTTGCTGTCACTGGCTTTGAAGCAGACCAATCCCCATTCACAACCCACAGAGCTGACAGATCCTGCAGCTAGTGACGGCCAAATGAAGCTTCATGAACCATTTGCTGTATTTTTTGACCCCACTTGAGGGCGCTCTTCGTTTGCTCTGGGGCATCCATTGAGCCCTTCTTTGAACAGACCATCTAGTGGGGTGAAAAATATGGCATGAAGCTTCATTTTGCCATCACTACCTGCAGCCCCGTTTACTGTTTCTTCTCAGGAAAGATGCTGAGAAATCTCCCACTTTCATCAGCTGGCCATCAGCATCATTAAACCAGACATACTTTAGAGGTACATGGTCAGCGGTTACAATGGTTTTGTGTTGGTCTGAAAATTCGCATAAGAAGTAGGTTCAGAAAAAGTAGGTGTCAGTCTTATACTGGGATGAAAGCTTAATAAAAAAAGGAGCGTACGGTTCTATTTTTCAAGCCAATGGCTCCACCCAGTGGTGAAAAGTAACATGACAAGGTCAGCCATCTACCGTATCAGTACACTATGAATTGAAAGTGTGGCTAAATCACCATAACAGCATCTTCTAATTCCTCAGTCAAGTTACCTAACATGAGTTCAGACACTTTTGAGCTTTCAGAACATGCAAGCTTGCAAGTATATTCTAATCCTGCAAAAGTCAAAAAAACATTGGGAACTCAGATTTGTAAAAGAAATTTAATACGGCATGTTGATTTCTCAACATTTTCCCTGTAATATTCACTTTTACACTCCCCAAAGACATGGGGCATGGCGGCTCAGTGGGCGGCCCATGGCCTCAGATAGCTTGGGAGGGGGATGAAACCAGCACCAAATCAGGAGAGCTGTGAATGTGTGTGTTCAGGTGGCCTGGCACACAGTCCTGGGTGTTGCCCTGCTTTGCGCTGGGGATATACTCCAGGGCCCCCAGCTTCTCCATAATAGATAAGTGGTTGGCAGATAGATGGGTGGAGATCAAATTTGCAGTAGGAAGTATTACATGGCTTTTACTACAGGTCTTGTAAGATGAATAAGCCTGATAGATCTTGTCACAAATGTCTGAGGGACATTTCTCCTACACTATGTATCCACAGGGGATTTCTGCAGTTCTGCTTCACACAGATCCATGCAGGCACCAGCCATTACCTATCAGACAACCAACCTCATCAATGATTAACTTCATTCTTCGTGAAATTGAATGCTTCCATGGAATTTAAATTCTCACTTGTTTTCCTTGAAGATATACGTTTCCTGTATAATAAGATGAAAGAATTTTATTACATTCACAGATAACCAATCTAACATCTAGTTTAGCAGAACTGTAAGTTGCTTTTCTAGAAGGACGGTGGGATGAAATCCCAGCTAAAATAAAAACAGGAATTTGAACCGTTTTCATTTCTCCGAATTAGGTTTGTTTGTTATAGCCATTTACTTTTACATGCTGTCTGTCACCTGCAGGAGGGGTGTCCATAACCCTTCCCAGCTGTCTGCCTGTATATGAAGTGCTCTAAAATGCCCTGTTGTCATGCGGACTGTTAGGGACTGAACGGCACCACAGCGTCCTACTTGTTATTAGGTAATTTTCTACTTGGGGGAAGAGCTCCGAACTAAAATTGACCAATTAAAGATGCAGTCCTTTTACTGACAGAAAAACCGACAAATCAGCGAGCGGACATTTATCCCGCCCACAACTGTCACTCTCATTCCGCGCAGAACTGAAAGTATCACTCTGCGTTTTAAAGGACCCGGAAATACAATATAGTTTCTCTGAGGAATAAATGTGTTTTGTCAGTCACCCTTAGTGCCATAACATTTGGTTATTTGCTGGTGGACAGAGCGAACAGGAAGTGCGGCTCGCGCGTGCTCCTGGGCACGGCCGTTTGCCTGATCATCACAAGGCGGCTCGGCATGTGATATCGATCAGGGTAAACGCTGGCTGGCCACATAAAGACAGCGTGCTGTCACTCAGGACATGTAGTCTGATACTTAGCCGAATCTCCGTCGGATCCTCTGAGCCCTGGACGGCACCATGGTTCACGTGTACAACTGTCACCCTTTTGCATCCCAGCAAATCGTACCAACCGACCAAGAGCCCGGACTGGTGTGCTGTGGGGGCGATGCCCTCTTCGTGGTGTCTGCTGGAGGATGCAAGATCGAAGCCTATCAGATGCTGGAGGAGTCGTGCTCCTTTATATGTCGCTTTTCGACCATGGGCAGCGTTAAGAGCATAGCGTACAATCTCCTGGGTGAGTATGTTTGCCAAATGCCTCCATTTAAGTCATGGTATTCGGTATGTGGCATCTTGTTATGCTTAGACTGAGGAAATGTGAATGCGTGGTGACATTACGTACATATGTGCTCAAAACAACTCTGAAAGCATTAAGAAGTGTTGTTTTAATCCCGAAGAGAGGTGTTCCTGATTTTCTTCACGCGGAATCACGTGGTCTTATGAAAAGTGCTCTGTGTTATTACCAGGGATGACAGTGGACAGCAAGTCTGAGTATTTTTTTCTCTTTTTGCAGTAGTGGTCATAACAGCGATAAACTATTTCTTGAAATGGCAAATTATATTGTAAATACATTTCCGATGGTTGGTAACTAAAGCTACCTCAAATTAAAATTATTTCAGAAATATACTTCTTTCAAACATAAAGTAAATATGTATTAAGTTTTGAAGTTTAATAGTATCTGTATATAGTATATGTTTATTGCATTATTTTTAAGGTTATTGTGTGATTCGCTACGGGAAAGATCATTGCCATTGTGGGACTAAATACACAACTGAATTTGTGGGTATAGACGAATAGGAGATATTATTCAGTTTGAATTGTTGCTTTAACAACTGTGACATGTTTAACATGGTAGAACTGTAGTGTTTGTTTTCAAGAGGTCTAAGACGACTGCAGTCAGGGAAAGATTGAATCAGGTCAGATAAGATGCACTGATGTTAGTCTGACACCCTTGTGATAAACTGTGAAATTGAGTGGCGCTTATTAAGCTCTGCATTCTGAGGTTATATGTGAAATTCTCATCCATCTGCACTCTGCCTGAGTTATCAGCTTATTAATTTGTCACTTTGTAAAGGACAGCATGGCCAGGTTTTTAGGTACAGCTGATTTGTGGATTGCTTCGTTCCAGGGGATTATCTTGTTACGATTGAAGAGAAGAACATGGCCACTTATCTTAGAGCTTACACGAACTGGCGCTACCAAGCTGCGGAGAAGACCCGCGTGGGCGTCCGTCTGCTGGGCCACCTGCTGCGGAGCTCGTCTTTCCGAGGCGCGCCCAAGGAGCAGATGGAGATCATCGAGATCCCGCTGGTGGAGCCGCCGCTGTGTGTGGCCTGCTGTCCACTCACAGGCGACCTCCTGGTAGGCTGTTCCCAGAGCCTGGTGCTCTTCAGCTTGAAAAGGCAGACTGTGGAGGAGCGGCTGTGCGTGTTGGACTTCGAGCGCCTCCTCGTTCTGCACGTGCCGGGCTGGACGCCCTCTCAGGTGGCCTTCTGTGCCAGTTATGTGGCCCTGCAGACGGACCTGGAAGTCCTGGTGATCAAGCTGGAGAACCTCAGAAGCCAGTCTGTGGAGCAGCAGGAGCGGCAGGAGGAGCAGGAGCACTGTCTGCTGCCATATGACATCGTACCTGCAGCCAGCAATAATGAAGATTCGGGTAAGAGGAGTGTCTGGCAGCTGAGGGTACAGACCATTAACGCATACTCAGGGGGGCCAGGGGCATAGGAACCGGGGGGCAAGTTGACTTCGTTCTCCTTCATTTACCCTTCCCAATAAATAGACCTTTGCATCCATCCATTCATCCATCCATTTTCTGTAACCGCCTTTTCAGAGTCGCAGGGGCCCAGAGCTCTCTCAGGCTACAGGCACAAGAAAGACCTTTAAGTTTGGGTCCAGGGTTTGTGAATCCACCATGGCTCCATGTGTGTGGAAGTTTGCATGTTCTCTCCGTGTCATCGTGGGGTTTCCTCCAGGTACTCTAGTTTCCCCCCACAGTCCAAAATCACGCTGAGGTTAATTGGAGTTACCGAATTGCCCAGTGAAAAGGACATGAGGTTTCATTAGATGGATTTATGGATGTCCCCCCAAAATCGTACTTTCTCTTGCACTGTTGTCCTCAGCTGAGGTGAATAAAAACGTGGACACTGGTTTGGACTCCGGGTTAGACTTTTGTATGCTCTGAAAAGGGATTTGTGATGCTCACCATAAAGTGAAAAAGTAAAGCATCAACATGTTAAATGAAAGAGAGTTTTACTTTCTTGCCTAAATTACAATTAAGCCGTGTAGCACTGACTGATCCTTTCTGGTGTGTCACTTGTGTAATAACTCTAATGTCGATGTCAAATTATGTAGATAAGTGTTTCCCGATTCAGTGCTAGGGGACCCACAGACGATTTTGCTCTTTCCCAGCTACCAGCTACAATTTTGCTCTTGAGTAGGGAGCTGGGAGGGAGCAAAAATATGACCCGTCTGCGAATCTCAGAGGACCGGATTGGGAAACTTTGACATAGATGATACAATTGTAGCTTTTTCTGCGTTTAGTCATCTCCACTGCAGATTTTTGGTGTCTCCTTTCCTTCGTCACACAGATGGTAGAAGAGAAAAGCCAGAGGCCCAGCCTGACTCGGATGATTTCTTCATGCTCCCCAAACACCAAGAGATGCTTGGTGAGGATGCAAAGGACTCTGGTGTCTCCGTGTCCCTGGAATGGACAGGCGTGGAGCGCGAGGTCCGTAGCCACCTGGGATTGACGTACATCCTGTACAGGTACCCCCATCTCTCTCCATCTGCTGGGTGCCTGATGCTGCTGCAGAGTCCAAACTAGGGCTACAGCTATCGATTATTTTAGCTATCGAGTATTCTATCGATTGTTCCATCGATTAATCGGATTAGAAATGCTTTTGTTTTATTA
>JAODJX010000035.1:2238050-2260693 GCA_026776945.1 Isichthys henryi | reverse complement strand
GCAGCGTAAGCACACTGTGCGACAGTAATAATCCTCCGGGTGAAACACGGTGATCACTAAGCAGTACGTAGTCGTGCGGATTACACGAAACACCGAAGCAAAGAATTTGCATGGAGGATTTTTTGTAATCGAATTATTTTCGAGTTACTCGATGAATCGTTGCAGCCCTAGTCCAGACACGGTCCGTTTCTTCTCCTTAGACGGTTTGCCCCTGATTTCTTCGAAGGGTGTCATGTGGAGGACACCAGGTTACATTCCCTAGAGCTCCTGCCTGTGTTCACTGCAGCAGGTGAGTAGGAGGTCCTGAGATGAAACCAAATATGATCCATGGGTAAGCTCTCGGGAGAATGCTTTGAGTACCGAATGTTAACACTCAGTCTTGCACCCTCGAAGAGCCAGGGATCCAGGAAGGGGCCGGCGTTGCCAAGGAGACCGAGCCTACATGCATCTTCTGTTTTTTCTCACTGCCCAACTCGGGGTACATGTACAGCATCAGGAACACGGTCGAGCTCATCTCCACCTACCAGTACCCCGAAAAGGCCCAGCAGGCCGTGCTCAGCCAGTTCTTCCTGCACGTGATCACCAGGTCGCTCCACTCGCGCCTGCACCACGTTTTACTCCTGCTAGCTTTTGTGGGTAACTGGATAATTGAGAGTAAGAGTGTGTAACCAGCAGTGTTGTGTGTGCTGCTCAGGAATGCGCTGCAGTGCTTCTCAGTGCGTTGCAGTGCGGTGGCAGCCCGGGCTGTGGACCCCTATATGGACACCACCATGAGGGTGAGTCCGGAAGCTGCTCTTTGGCTGTCAGGCCCAGTGTCATTCTGACCACTTCCTGTTGTATCTCTCCACTGCTGACACAGACCAGGATTGGTCAAGATGCATTTTCCTTTAACGCCAGAAGTTACCGCAATGTTTGAGGAACCAGTTTTAAAGGTTTCCTTTTGTGGTACTGTAGCCTTCACAGAAAGGCATTCTGTATAATGCTTAAATCACATTTTTTTTTTTTTTTTGTAAAAAGGAGGTTTAACAGGATTTTGCTAATACTACAATATTACCACAGTAAAATTGCTGTAATGAGGGCTAAACATGGCCAACATTGCGTTTGGATTTTGGAACAGCGGGACTGAATCACCGGCATTGTTCTGATATCTTAGTGTTCTTTATGTTCTGGCTGACTGCAGTCGCTTTCCTGTAATGTGACTGCCTCGTCTGCAGGCCTGCCCCCCCTACACCATGGAAGTCTGTGCCCTTCGCATCCAGCTGTTTATCGGCCTGAAGATGGTCTGCCATGACAGGAACCACATTGTCCTGCTGACAGCAGCCGACTTGGAGAGCAAGGAGGAGACGGAAAAGGTCACCAGGAGAACTATGTGCGTGAGGTCGAAGGTCATGCTCCGGTTTTGCTTTGCCATCTCGTTTCTGCTTCATTTTTGTGTTTCCTCAAGACATTTTGGCATTTTTATCTGCAGTTTGCTTAGCTGGGTTTTCAGTGTTAGTTGTCCTAAGATGTAGGGCAGAGCTCCCCAGTTCCGAGGGCCCAGTTTGCAGATTTCGCTGCTCGGATGCACCTACTAAACCTGGTAATTAGCTGATAAGATGTGACTGAGCAGGGAAACCTGCAAATTGTGTTGTATTCTGGCCCTGCAGGAATGGAATTGGAGAACCCCGGTGTTGGGGGAAGGTCATGGTGAAATGAAGATTAAATTTTCAGACCTTTTTGATGTGCCAGTACTGTATGTGTGTTAATGCACTCAACATAAATACTCTGCTGCTCTGTTATAGCGTCTCTAAAGATCACAAAACCCTTACTGGGATTTTCCTAGCGGTAGGTATAGAGCCGCCATCCTCATCTGGACTGGAGAGCTTCTTGTACCGTTCATTTTTGTAAGTCTGCATCTGCAGATCCCTGTGCTGTGCCTGGCGTCTGCTTCGCCCCTGACGGAGCTGACAGTCTGCATACCCTACTAAAGTGCTCTAACATACCGCTCTGTGTGACTTTTAACTTTGATGTTTCGGGTATAACTGCAGTAGGAGTCCCAAGTGCCGTTGTCCCAAGTGGGGGCAAATAGATGAGTTAAAAGGAAGAGCTCCGAACTGGGGGGAAACTGGAAAGAACTGTCTTTAAAATATGTGAACTGTGTCAGAGTGCAGAGAAATTGAGCCAATTTAAAATCACATGAGTCTGCTTTGCAGGCATAAGCCATTGAAGGCAATTGCTGTGGACTGATAAAATCGCCAGTCGAGTGAATGAACTATTTAGTAACTACAGTATAGCTACTGGTTGCACAGATAGAAAAACATGTTGTCCTGGGTTTGCACAGAATTCTTTAAATTATTTAGAAAATTGAGATATTTTCATCGTGCAGACAAATCCTTCAGCGAAACTGCTTAGAAATCTGATAGTCAGTCTTAAAACTTTAACCTCCGGGCAAATAATATTTGGATAAGCATTTCATGTGATCAGTATATTTTAACTGCTTTAGATAGAATGTGATTGAATGCCTTGATTGTCGTTGAACACCGCAAGTACAATGAAATACAATAATCAATTCCCCGAGAGATACTTCCAGTAAAAAAACAGGCAGAAATAAAATATGTTTGTCCAGGAATATGATTAAATGAGATGTATTACATGTAATATATGGATGCTGTGATGTTAGATATATTATGCATAATATAGTCATATAGCACACATATATACATACACATATATACCTTTACTACCAAAGCTACAGACTGCCAGGTTCAGAATGCCTTTCAGATATGCACCTACTTTAAATGACAAATAAAGCAGAATGCTTACCGGCTGTGGGTGAGGTTTATCAGGACACCAGGTTCGATCAGGTCCTTTTAGAAGATGTGGGGAAGACATGTATATGACATAAAATAGGCACCCTCCTGATTTACAAGCTGGAAAATTTGTAGTCAGTTACTCCACTGTTGCCATGTTAATGTGTGAACATATTTATCTTTATTAACCCTCATTAATTACTAAATAACCCAGAGTTTTAGTTTTTGTTGTATATTTATTGTGTTTATTTAAATGTATGTGTAATTATTTAATTTCATCATTTGAAGTAGAATTAATTGTGTCTGTACTTTTGTTATTGTGGACTCCTCCAGAAATCCCGCTGGTATTTTTACTGAAGGACCATGCAAAGATTTTGTTTCCTGTATAAAATGATATATTAGATAGTTTGACTGGATGATTACATAACTTGCTGTGTAACTATAGAATTGTCTGGTGCTGTTGACCCCTCTCACCCCAGGTCTAGAAAGACTTCAGTTCCCAAAGCAAAGGAACCTAGTGAAGGCAGCCACGGTTGGAACCTGTATGTGGTCAACACAGTACCCATAATGCCACTGTACCGAGAGATGGTATGGAACACCTGCATACAGTTGGATTTTACTTTCAGATAAATCTATGCCTCATTCACTGCTATTTTATAGTGTGCTCCATTGTTTGAGGGTAATGCAGAATTGTTTATGCAAAGAAGCACTTTTCAGTTGCTAATGGACTGTAGCTGAGTGAAATGAGGCCTTTTCATTTCGCGCTGCTGACAGGTGGAGTACAGCAGGAATTATGAGGCCACGAATCCTCTGTCTCAGAGCTGCATCCACCTGCTGAGCGAGGCCCACTTGCTCCTGCGTGCGGCGCTGCTGGACCGCCGGGCCGGCGACCCTGCAGACGGGCAGCAGCTTGAGGAGGCCTTCCGCGAGAGCTGTGCTCAGCTGGGGGACTGCTACAGCAGGTGGGGGCCAGACACCCCCCTCCAGAGAGTGGGTTAACTCCAGAGCAGGACAGGTCCAGTCAGTGTTTAGGCTTTGTACCACAGAAACGTCATAGATGTTGAAAGGGAGCATGAACCCAGGATTCTGTGTTTCTCCTACCTTAATGGATTATTTCTGTACTGTATCTTGTATTATTATGATTACTAAACACTGTCCAGCATGCACCTCTGTATTTTAATGCAATGTTTCGGTCCATATTTTTGCTCCCTCCCAGCTCCCAGTAGAACAAAAATGTGTATCTGGCAGGGAGCTGGGAGGGTGCAAAAATATGGACCGTCTGCGTGCCCTCAAGGACCGGATTTTGAAACACTGGTTTAATGTTAGAGACATTTTTCTTATTTATTTATGTGTAAGGTTTGACAAGCGGGACTGTCATTTGGCACTTCCCTACTACAAGATGTCTGCTTTGTCCGTCACTGACGTCATCCTGAGGAATGTGGCCTTCGCAAGGACCATGATGACCTTTGGCAGAGGCTTCCTCTTTTTCCTCAAACATTCCCTATATGAAGAAAGCATGGATGAACTTAGCGAGGTCAAGTACATCACCCGGAGTGGTGTAAACTACGTTTATATCGACAGACACCAACTCCAACAGACCTTGATACTGATGCCATGCTTTGGTCTTCGCAGGAAACCGCAAACTTGGTGCTTGACATTTTCGCGAGCACCGAGCTGGCCCAGCTGCCCCACATCATCAACAGCCCCATCATGCGCCATGGCAGCCCCGCCTCCACCCTGCCGCTGTTGGAGAAGCTGGAGGCGGAAGGCGGGCCATCAGTGACTGTCACACTCACCAAAGCCGCGCTTCATCTCCGCCTGGGCAACCTGCAGCAGTACAAGCAGGAAATGGACCGGCACACAGAGGTAGGGAGGGCGACCACACCCAGGCATCGTCACAGCAGCCGGCCGGCGATGGCAGGGATGGGGAACGATGGGTAAATAATGTGGCTGAAAGGTTTAAAAAGATAATAATGCCGAGTGTTATTTGCCAGTTGGGTTCCCTGACAATGGATAAAAGTACCATTACTGAGGAGGGAGGGAGTCATTACCTAGGGCAATGTTTCCCAGTCTAGTCCTAGGAGACCTTCAGACACCTGTTTCAAAGAGGTGAATTATGGGAGCTAGGGTCAGGGTTTATTAGCCATCTGAGCAGGGGGGGCAGTCAGAGGAGATACTGGAAGACGATGTAACCAGGCTGAAAATATAATGACCTTGCCACTGTCATAGATGCTTCAGGTATACGGCTACATCGAGGAGCCCAAGCTGCTTCTGCATGGCCGAGGGAAGGCCATCGTTCCCACTGCCCTGGCCCAGAAGCTGAAGGACACCCAGGACGGCCTGCTAGTGGCTGCAATGGTGGCCCTCCACGAGAACAGCAAGATCAGCCTCGAGGAGGCCGACCTCTTCTTTCTGGTAGGTCTCTGTGGCTTCATACAGCACAGTCTTGCTCGCACTATGCATGGACATAAACTTGTATCATGCATGTCATTGTGTGTCATCCAGGAGCTGTGCCAAGGTGCCACAGAGTTGGAGAGTGGCCCTCAACTCCTGGTAGATTTCTGGGAGGCCCTCCTTGTGGCCTCAGCGAGCAAGTCTGTGATTCAGGAGCTCCTGTTCCGCCTGGCGTCAGTCTACATTGACCGCATTGCCAAGAAGAAAAATTATGGGATGAAACCCCTGAAGACCACGGATGATCTGGTGAGCCCCTGTGTACTTAAATGTTGCGCCCTGGTCCCGTCCCGCAAGATGACCCAATGAACTGAATCTGTGTTTGGGGCAGATCAATTCCTGCTGTCACTATGGCCAGCTGTTTCCCTGGGTGAGTGTCCTCACACCCTTGCATTTCAACGTTGCCCACGACCATCAGGAAGATCTGCAAAAGCTACAGGTCAGTTTGTCTGCAACCTTATTCTAGCGTCATTAGTGTCATAAGTAATATTGAACAATAAGCAAAGCATGAATGCATTTTAATGTTCATTATAATATTTATAATGTAAATTGTGTTAGACTTGCCAGTTTCTCGAACTTCATGACCATCTGTGGTAAAAGTAAACGCAGCTATCTCTTAATAATCCTGTTAATTCTGATACCAGCCCTCTGTAACTGCAGTTAGCTATTCCTAACCCTGGACTCCTCAGGAATGTTACCTATCACATCCCAAGCCTTTATTAATCTTATAGCTGTATTATTATCCTATCCAACTATTTTCGCTTTTTAAATTGCATTTATTTATATTGTCTAATAAATGAACGCATAAAATATAAGCATGTACGCACACATTTGTTTATTTCTACATGGTGAATCCATATGAAATAGCGATTTAAGTTTAGCGTAATAACGGTTCTGCTTTTGCCTATTTTTACCCATGATGCTCTGCTGTGCAGATTTAGTGCAGACATGGTATTGCTTCCTGCCGACTCTCTCTCTGCTGACTGTCTCCCTCAGTCGCTGCTCTGCGGTCCTACACTAGACGTGTCCTTCATACTCCCCTTACTGGAGCAGCTGTCGGACCGGGACAGCGCCGGCCTCAGTGTCCACGTGCTGTGCACCACCAAGCTGGGGCACCATGAGCGCTCCATCGACCGGCTGCTGAACCTCTGCCCCCAGGCCGTCCTTCCCTATGCCATCCACGAGCTGCACCATGACAAAACGGTACTGCGACCCACAACTCCTAATGAGCTCCTAACCTCGTGCTCTGCTTGTTAAAATTTTCTATCACTGCAGGTCCTGTTAACCTTTGCTTGTAATTACAGCTGTTCAGCTGTTACAGCATATTGTGTGGGTATCTATGATTTAAAGAGAATGCAAATGTAAACACCCAAAGTGTGGGACAGGGGTGGGGCCACTGAGCAAAAAGCTGATTGGCTGCTGGAGTGCTGTCATTGTCTGATTAAATGCATATCATTGGCTAATGATAAAGTGGGGTCATAAGAATGGCCAAACTCAGAAACATCCTATAATCACCACTGGGGGTGGGGTGATTTCTAGTAGTTTTGTGTAATTGCTGTGATGCAGTATAAGTGTTCATAATTCAGAGGGTTAAATTGTCAATAGCTTTTTTTCCCGGATAATATGCGTTTTTATTGTGCTTAGGTACTTTGGTGGAAAAAGCTTTTTCCAGAGCTCTGTGACAGAACCAGAGCCACTGGAGGAAAGGATGACACCTTACTGACCGCACTGAAAGGTACGTTTCTGTTAGGCGCACAGCAGCACTAAAGCGAAAGCATCCGGATGAAGCAATAAAGTGAACGCAGAAGCTGAACCACCTGGTGTGAACTTCCTTTGGCGCAGAAACACTGAAGGTGGTTGCCATGGAGCTCAGCCCTCTGGAGCTTTTGAACCTGCTACCAGACGATGGGACGGCGCAGTTCTTCCTGCCGTACCTCCTGGAGTGCGGCCAGAAGCATCTCCTGCCGTCGTGAAAGCAGCCAGACCGGGTCCCCGCTGGCGAATTACCACGGAAGGGGTGGTGTGACACACTTTGTCAAGTGTGTGTAGCAATAAGAACGCAGCCTTACTTGATTATAGCTCTAAGTATATATAAATAAAAAATGTGTGTGTGACACTGATTGTAACATTAGGCTGGAAATCACCAGTATTGTACAGAACCTTTACAACCGGATGCCAGATGTTGCTGCTGCTTTACACTCAGACAGCTGACTGCCGCACGGCTGACTGCTGTCTGATATTTGTCTGCTAGGCAATTTTTATGTATATAAAGAGAATCCAGTTCCTTCTATACTCAGAAATATATCGCAGGTGTTTTAGGGAAGGAAAAACTGCATAGAATTTTTGCTTTTTGGAAGATGACATAACTCTTACTGTTATGTGTGTATAAAGAGCTAATAGTACGTACATAACCTGTGAATAAATATTTATTTATGTTGCATAATTAAAGGTTTGTACTATTGTTTCATGCCTATAGGGTTGGTGCAAATCTCGTCTCTGACCTGTTCTCTCCGTGTCATACCGGTTTCCCCCGAGTTCCTCCCACAGGCTACCTGGCATCTGTGGAATGCCCGTCGCGTATGACTGTGTGTGATAGAGAGCGCGCATGTACCCTGCAGTGCACTGGCATACTGTCTGCTGTGCACTGCATCTTCGTGCCATGTGCTGCCTGAACAGGCTTCAGACACCCCCCTCCCCACCCCTGCCCCCAGCCTTTGAGCCTAACAAGGATAAGATGGATGGATTAAACATTCTCTTTTTGATTTGTAGGGTTACACCACACCTAAAAGGGTGAAAGGTGATAGTCACTTCTACATTTTTCTAACCTTTTCTGGAACTCGCATTGTACATGGGTGACAACTTGACCACCTTTATTTGGATTTACGCAACTCGGACAGTTTGAAGTGAAATCAAATTCTTGCTCTGCCTTTGTGCTATTTAAAAATATAATACAATATCCCACATCAACAGATATGGTAATTACAATGGACACAGACTGTTGTCAGGTACAGGCAGATTTAAAGCAGTATGCATGAACAGTGCATGTGCATATGTGTGTTTACAGTATTTATTAGTGTGCTTTGCATGGAATTAATGAAAATGACATGATATTAAAAGCAGAAGAATCTTCTCATGTTTCTTCTAACTCTTTTGAAACAAACCTTTTATAAATCCTTTTATTCCCTTGGATTCTGCAAAGAAGAATTAAAAGCACTGGAATTATTGGGCTGCCAAAGTCTGCAAAATGATGAACTGGAAGAGTTTCTCCTTTGCAGAAATTTCTAGTGAATCTGCCGACTAAACTCACTGTAAACCCAGTTGGGGCTGGTCAGGGTTAAACGGTGTATTCATTACAGTGAATGGTGATCCCTGTAGGGACAATCTGTCTTTACTTATCCCATCTTGCTCTCCATGAGACACACAAATGCATATGTAAGGGAGAGCAAGCTTGGGGGTCGTAGCGCAGGGTCAGCCAATGTGTGGCCCCCTGGAGCTCGGGGTTAAGGGCCCTTGCTCAGGGCTCTGGACATGTGACTGCTCTGCTGAGGCGGGGCTCAAACCGGCGACCTTCCGATCACATGCACCGAGACCCAGCTCACCGAGTCGCACGCTGCTCGCCGCTACGGCCTGCCTTACCCTCCTTCTGGTGCACGGTGTAGGTGGTCTCCATACCAGCCACTATGTGGTCTGTGACGTGACAGTGCAGGAGCCAAGTACCGGGGTACAGGGGCTGCATCACCACAGTCTGGAACGTGGCAGGGAAGAGCTCGTATACGTCGTTCCGGTAAGTGCCACCCAGCTGGGGCAAAGAGAAGAAGCAGCAGCTCTTCAATGTCTACACACTCTCGATATCAAAAAGACGTAGAATAATATCACCAGTGCCGCATTTCCGAAACTAGGGGGAAAGAAAGTTCTGACTGATGTCTGAAGTCTTCTTGCTTATTTTACAGTTTTACTCAGCAGCCACATCTACAGCTGAATATTTCTTAAAAGGATTTACGTTTGGATTGTTTTCTTAGTGGAACAGCTGTTGTAGAGTTCAGCTTTCTGGTGATCAACTTGCCTGCTGCTTCCTTACTGGATGTCAGTGCTGCAGTGCTAGGTGAGTATATAACGTGTATAATGGGGTGTTAAATTCAATTCCACTTCATCGTCATTATAGTATACTATATAACAAGAAGCGTATACTATATAACAAGAAGTGTTTTGTGATTCCTAGAGTCGGTGCAGCAGGTTTAAAATAGAATAGAATGCTACAATAACAAAATAACACATAGAATAAAGATGTAAGTAAACCTTCATACACAGGCTGTGTATCTGGCTGTAGCAGAGTTGCCATACCTTGTACTCAAAGCTGTGCCCATGAAAGTGTACGGTGTGCATGTCCACCTCGTTTCCCATCCCCAGGAGGTACCAGTAAACCTTGTCTCCTTCCAGCATCGTCAGCCCTTGCAAGTTGCCATAAAGCCTGCCGTTGATGGCTAGGACAGGAGTGGAAACACAGACCAATCAAACAGGTGTGAGTCGGCATCGTTTCGGGCTCCGCGGCATGTGACATGCTGCTCGCCGTCTTTGCACCCTACAGCTCGCACAGCACGCCGAAGCTGTACCACCATCACATCTCTCACAGGACTGTTAGAATGTTCCAGAAGCCAGTGAGCCATAGCAATACACTTATATTTCTCAGCTTTGAATCATATTTGCCAAATGCCATTTGGACTCTATAAACCAGAAATTTGAGAGTAAAACAGTGTAGCCATATAATATATATTATATTTGCATATACATATAACAAAGTATATACACACTGCGATGGGCTGGCCCCACATCCTGGGTTGTTCCCTGCCTCGTGCCCATTGCTTCCATGATAGGCTCCGGACCCCCCGCGACCCAGTAAGATAAGCGATTTGGAAAATGGATGGATGGATGGAAAGTATATACACAGTATATGCATAAATACACTATACTGTATGTGAAAAATTAAGTACACCCTTATTGCTTCCGTTGAAATTAAGAGGGTAAATAGCAGCCAGGTGCTGTTAATCAAATGCACTTGATTAATTGAAGTTTGCTGGTCTGGAGCATTTGTGGGTAAGTTAACACAATGCCAGGGAGGAAAGACACTAGTGGTGATCTTAGAGAAGCAACTGCTGCTGCCCTTTCATCTGGGAAGGATTATAAGGTCACTTCCAAACAATTTGAAGTCATCATTCTGCATGGAGAAAGATTATTCACAAATGGACAGATACCAATCTTCCCAGGAGTGGGTGTCCCAGCAAATTCACCCCAAGGTCAGACTTTGCACTTTCTCTGAGCATTGCACAAACAGCTAAAGCTTAGCCGAGATTGGGTCATGCAACAGGACAGTGATCCCAAGCAAAGCAGAAAATCTACAGCGGAATGGCTGAAAACAGAAAAGAAAATCAAGGTGTTGCAATGGCCCAGTCAAAGTCCAGACCTCGACCCGACTGAAATTCTATGACGGGATCTTAACAGAGCTGTGCATAAACGAATGTCTGCAAACCTCAAAGAACTGAAGCAACGCTGTGAAGAAGAGTGGGTCAGAATTCCTCCTGAACAATGTAATAGACTGATAGTCATACAGAAAACCATTACTTCAAGTTATTGCCGCTAAAGGCAGTTTGACATGCTGTTGAATCACGGGGGTGGTACCTAATGTTTCACACGTCCCGCCTCCATTTTGGCGTCATTTTTACTGTCGAAAAAAACAACGGCACAGTGGAATCTGTTCTGTGTTGTTTTAGACCTGAGGTCAGATTTAAATACTTTTAGAATGTGGTAAGGACCCGATTTGTAAAATCATAGAGCTGAAAGAGGGCGTAATTTTCTTTCCCACATGAGGAAAGAAGGTGAGGAAGGCCGTCCACATACCATGCATTTTATTGCTCTTGATGAACTGCTCATCATTCTTATTGACTTTCTCTGGTTTTCCTGCGTATATTTTGATGTTTTCATCCAGGTACCAGGATTCATTCTCGTCAAAGATAAAGAACAGCAGAGCGAACTCCTCGATCTCCTTCTTAAGTCCCAGTTTCCTCAGGATGCTGCGTTTGCATATGACGAGCGGTCCAATCAGACCACTGTATAGGTCCTGGGTGACGACAATGGTAGTGGAGTTTGTACTCTGGTAATCTTACAATGTTCTACATCACTTTTACTGTTAACAGTAAACAGAATGTCAGTTATGGTTCATCAAAATGAATTCAGTGGTGATGAGGAGATAAGTTCAGAATTATCTGGAAATATAACATGACCAGCATTAAATGATTTTTTACTACACCTTGCTGACATCAACTGTCGAGAAATATGCCCCAACAAGGCAGTCTTCTTCTTCCGGGCCTGGCCCGGCCGTCTTGGGAATATACCAGGTATATGTGCTTGTCTCACCTAAGGTAAGAGAGAACGCACCCAGTACGGATTCACCGGGGAGGGATTCAGCAGACTGGGAAAACAGTGACCAGAATTGCACTGACCAAACTGGCCAGTTGCAGACTGGCTTTGTTCTCTAAATAGGGTTTCAGCAAAAGTAACTGAATAGTAATAATGACAAAGATTTTCTTACCTGGTAGAGTGTGCTCAATTTTCTCACTGTCTGTCTTAACTCCGTGTGCGTGTACAGAGTATGGTCTGCTTGCCATGTTTTTAAAGACAATCTTCACTTTGTCACCGGTCTCAGCATGAATCATGGGCCCTTGGGACAAGGCACATAATATTAATAAGCGCAAATGACAATACAGGGTGAGGGAATCTGATGAGTGTTTTTTTTTCGTTGCACTGCATACCTAAAATTTCCAAATGCTCCTCATCTGTGCCTCTTGGCTTCTGTTGAGTGAAGGTCTTGTCAGTGTATTCTCTGTACAAGACCTTCTTATACTTCGAGCCAATGAATGCATCTCCTTTCTTCAGATAAATGTCTCCCGAGCTGGTGAATCACAGTAAGTACAATAAAGAATGACCACACTTTTGTTTCTGAGCATTTCAGGATACAGTGAAGTTGCTAAGTTGGGTTGACTCATTCAATTCTGTTCTTGCCATCTTGCTATTAATTACAATAGTAGTCACTGGCTCCCAAACGGATACTAAATGTACAGGTTTGGTGTTTTATCTTATGGCAAAGGTGTTACTAATTAAAAAGCACCCAGTGCCACTGCTTGTCAATGGACTTTCTAATTCAGAGCAGCTTATTTAGAACTAGAATTTCGGTTTCAGTTTATTCTACATGGAGCTACTGATGGTTTCTAATATGATTTTTTTTGGTAAACAATAAAGCATTTATGATGATATAAAACCAAGAAATCTGCAATATTTTTTACTAAATTAAGCGTCCCTAAACCTTCTGTGAGCATTGTATATAAAAATATGTAACATGTCCATAATATATATGACATATTCCCAAATATCGGACACACTTTCAGGAATATCAGTTGTCGCTTCGCCTTAAGGATCCATCCCTGCCCCGGGTACCTGGCGTCGCCATGCATCTCGGACTCCCAGGTACGGTTCGGTGAGTAGTCCCACTCCGTTTCTACGGCAGCGATGTAGTATGTCTTATGGTGGATGTAGAGGTCTGGCTTGACGTCCCACCAGCGACATTTCTCCACGGTGTAATTGGCCCTCATGCCCCCCAGGTAATGATCGATGGTCTTGCATGCCAGCTCAAATGTTCCTGGTGTCACCAAACAGGCACATCAATGCCTCAGCATTAATTCCTACTTCATGCACATTCATGGTATTAAAAATTCATGGTTTTTGCATTTATTCCCAAAGACACTGACTTACAATTTATTTAATCAAGGGGCAGGAAAATGTATATATATCCAGATTCACAGATTCAATAGGAAAGCCAAAGTACTGCACTAGCAATCCATCCATCCATCGCCATAACACCATGCGGCCCCTGCACTCTTAACCCTTATTTACAGTTAGATGGTTGTCGAAAGACAAAACAATCAATCCCATTTCTAAAAAGTGTCATGCAGGCTACTAGTAGCTCGCAGGCGACTCATTGAAGACCAGCGTGCTGCAGAATATAACGTAGGGCATTGTTAATGAGAAGCAGAACTGGCTCTTACCTATGCTGTCTGAGTTCATTATAACTGTGTGGGAAATGTGAGGAAACACATTGACCACATCTCTTCTGGTACCCCGGTACATCACCCTATTGCCTTCAAAGTGTATGCCATGGATGTCAACCTCAGTGCCCAAACCGGAGATGTGCCACGACACTGTCTCTCCTTTGCACATTTTCAGTCCTTGCAAGTTGCCGTACATGTATCCATTGATTGCTGATGGTGAAAAAAGTGGTATTTGACCACATATCTGAAGGTATTTTTGATTCAACTAATCACGGTGTTTCAGAGTGAAAAAGACTCACAGTGCATCTTGTTTGACTCTTGAAAGTCTTCGTCCTCCTTGTTGACTTTTGTGGGAGACTTTGCAAACTGCTTAATACTGTCGTCCAGATACCAGCTGAGATTCTCATCAAACACAGTGGCCAGGAGATGCAATTCCTTAGCATTTTTCTGGAAGGCAAATGCTACTTAGCAAGATAAGATCATGAATTAATGACTCTACAGCTGGAATTTCCCCCTGAGACCAATGAAGCAAATCTGATGTTTAAATTAAGAATACAATGTTTCGACCAGTCAGTCATTTAATAATGTCAAGTGATTTTCTTTTTTGGCAAATGGTCCCCGATTGAAATTAAAGTACTTTTCAATTCTAACTACTGCCTTGAGAACTGGTCCCTTCTCTTGTATACATGACATCATGTTTACATCACATCATACCTGTTTGCCTGCCTTTAGGGTGCTGGGCTTACAGATCAACAGGGGTCCCACTAGTCCAGAACTGGTATCTCTAACTGGGTCCACAGCAGAGAAGTACAGTTGTGTCATGCAGTCCGGATCATCCGCTATAGGTCCTCCTTCTCTTGGGACGACCCACGTGTAGGTGTAAGAGGAGCCGGGAAGCACCTGGGAAGCGGGCTGTGGAGTCACTGGTTCTATGAATAATGAATGAAGCTCATCTGAGATAAAGAACCTTTCAAACATCATAAATATATCCAGTTCAGCTACAATTGACAAATGAATCTGAGTTAAGTACAAAACTTTTCCACGTTCTCAGGCTCTGTGATTTCGTTTCAAACAGAGGTGGAAAGTTCAGGTCCAGAGAATACAAATGCAGACTAAGGTTTTGTTTCGACCAATCAGTTGAGTATAAAGAGTCACAGTCACAGAGTTACTCAACTGGTTGGTTGAAACAAAACCTTGGTCTGGATTTGTACTTTCTGGACCTGAACTTTACACCTCTAGCTCCAAATATAGATTCTCCCATAACATTAACATCAATGGTGATGAATTTGTACCATTCATGCAACAGAACACATAGACCTTTAGTACAAGGTACAAGTAAAACTAATCTGCAGCAGAGTGCCTGTAGTTTTCTGAGATGGAAAATCAAAGCATCACGAAAGTTCACTCACGGCCAAAGGTTCCTTTGATCTTCTGGAGTAGTATTTTTGACCTAGAAGTTTCTGAAGAATATTAGAATGAATGTAGTTAAATTATGAAATACAAGATTAAGCAAGTGAGATTACTTCACGTAGTGTAATGCACACAAGGTGTTTTACCTTCAATAACATTGTTATAGGTTGTCCCGTCCTGGTCGATGGTGTACTGCACCCCATGTGGCTGGATACTGTAAGGGCGGGAGGCTTTATTCTTGAACGTCACGGTGATGGTGTCCTCTACTTCTGCCCTAATCACGGGACCTGGAAAACCGCCCCATCGTATTAGATTTTCAGTCTGTCTGTTATGCCAAATTGTTGCTTATTATTACAAGTTTTTTTCCCAACATGTGCCCATTACCCAGAATGCCAAGGTGCTCTTCCTCAGGTGTTCTCTCCTTCCGTTTGGTAAAAGTATCATCTGTGTATTCAACATACACTGCTTTCTTATACTTTCCTCCAATCCTGTCATTGGCAACCTTGAAGAAAGTTTCTGAGTTCCTGATAACATTTTAATGGGATAAAAAACACACAGATGAACAAGGTGGACCTACAAAGTGTGAGAAGCAGGAATTTATTTTATCGGAAAATAAAAACAACAAACAATATGATTTTGATGTTGTAAACCAGCTGAACCATGTGGCTATATGGTTTGCTACCATACAGAAAGATACGTAAGAGATACAGTAGCATGGTGAGAAACAGCTATGTGCCGCATGAAAGTGTACAAAATCATCTCACTCGTCAGATTTCAAAGGCTTTCCTGTGAACTGGTTAATCTGTGATGGCCCATAGTCCCAAGAAATTTCTTCAGCAGCAATGTAATAATTCCTGACTTCGCCGTTTGGTTTTGGCTTATGAACACTGGGGAAGCAATCTTTCACATCAAATAACGCTTGCATCCCAGCTAAAGGAAAATGAAGAGAAAAAAACCTGCAATGTAATACCCGTGTAATACCTGTGTAATACCTGCAAATTACTTTGGTTTTGCCTTAAATTCAAGTACTTGCTCAACTGACTATAATGCATAAGAAAATGTTTTTTGGCAACCTAATCATTAAAGCTATAAATGGCAACACGTCGACTCATATTGCACCACTAATCCAACATAATATGCACTTAAAAACTTATTTTGGCTTCTTTTTAAATATCTCACTGAGATAAGAAGTTTCCGTTTCCAGGCTCCTTCTGTCCTCTGCTCAGATCCCCCAACCCCCAGCGAATGATATTCAGCACCAAGAAGCCAAACAGCGACCATGATCTCCCCGCAGACAGCCATGGAGCCACCCACAAGCAATGCACCGAGGGCACCCACCCATCCCCTATGATTTGGTAAATTCCTCACAATGCAGACCCAGTACCTGGCATGACACATGATTCCAGTGTCTAATGCAGGTTAGTAAATGGAGTGGCATGTGTGCAACTCAAACCACCCAGAGTTTGGGGGGCCCTGTTGGCCACAAACAGTCACTACACTTGGGGAGTTGTTGTCTCCAGAAATGACCAACGCCTGCATGTATGTACCGGACAGGTGATCGTTGATCTGGCAGCTGAGCAGCCAGCGGCCCGGATTGGCTGGCTCCATCTCCCCGTTGACGAAGGATGCCGGGAAGAGGCTGACAGTGTCCACGTGGTGCCCCCTCTCTGTCAGGATCTGCCCATGGAAGTATGCCGAGTGGACGTCCACCTCGTTGCCCATGCCAAACAGGTGCCACTGGGTCTTGTGTCCGACGCACATGGACAGTCCAGGCAAATTCCCGTACATGTAGCCGTTGATTGCTGGAACAGCAGATGTGTCAATGTCACCACACCACCTTGACCCACCATACGCCACAACTTTCACCATTGCCAAACTGCCCCTCCCAGCCCCATGGGCGACATTACTAGTGTGCCCACCATCCACCATCCCCCTCCCCCCCTTTTATGGTGAATTTGGGCCATGACTTACTGGCCAGGGAATACTGTGGGTCCCCAGGCTAGAATGGCGGACAGTCAGGCTTTCGGACTCGCTCATACTCAAGCTGAGCACATTGTTTGGCTAATAAATCATTATAAACCATTTTTAAACAGGTGCTAAGTACAGCAGAACTACACACCAATAAGCAAACTGTGATTCAGAATGATGCTAATACTGTATAGAAATACTTTACTATTTGAAGGGCATTTGGTGGCTGTGTCTTATGTCTATAGGAATTCACAGGCAAACTGGTGCCTGACGCAAAGCTCACAGTGTAGCCTGTTGCTCTCCTGGAAGGCCTCCTCGTCCTTGTCCACGTTCTTGGGTGTTTTGCAGTACGTTTTGATGTTTTCATCCAAGTACCAGCTCAGGTTCTCATCAGCCACGGTGAACATCAGGACATAGAGGTTGTCTGAGGTCTGGTCTCCATATACATCCAGGGTGTCTGGAGCAAAACCGACTGATTAAATGTGGGCCATTAATTCAGACTCTTATTACAATCAGTGACGATAAAATGTAAAAAAAAAAAAAAAAACACAAAAGTGGTATGTACCTTTTTTACAGATGATTAGTGGGCCGATAAGCCCGGAGGCGATATCTCTGGGAGCGATTACGTGCGAGTGGTACACCCGTGTCAGACAGTTGGTATCATCTTTGGTGGGTGCATGGTCTGTGGTCAGATTCCAGACGTACACATAACTCTGACCGGGTTTGACGTGATCGTCAGCTTTTAAAGCTCCTTCTGTGTCGTCAGGATACAGGGCGCCTAGTAAGATGGATTCAATTACAGCGATTTCGGCTCTTCAACACCATTTAGCTCATTATCATGCACCTGTTTCGACTTCACCTCCTCGTTAATGGAGCACTATTGTGCTTCAGTTTTTTCCCTTCCATTTAAGGTCTTATATTGCTTTAGATACATGGAAACGGTCTGCAAAAGTCTTAAGGTCCAAAGTTCACGCCAAAGGGAGTAACTCATCACAGAAAGCACTCCTCTCTAATTTGAAACGCCTTGTTGGAATTACAGCCCTTACTTCCATGACATGGTGAGGTCACCTCAAAACACAATCCTTATTGGCTGCCTACCCGCCAGGATCTGTCTGCAGACTGCAAGATAGGGGTGGGGCAAACTGACCATGAGGTCTGGTCATGTGGGGCAAACTGACCAATCAGAGCACACTGGGTTCAGCGGGGGTGGGACTTAAAGCTCTAACCGAGCCTTTCAGACAGGGTTATAGACAGAGTACAGATGTACAGTATGAGAAAAATAATGTGTTTTTTGAAACATTGAAGCATGCAAATCTACTACAGTAGACCGGAAAAATAAAATATGAACAGTGAAAATGAGCATAATAGGGTCCCTTTAAGAATATTACTAGTAATCATATTAGGTAGCCGTATGTAGATAAGTCAAGCACATTTTTAATGAATAGTGCCAATTAACATGAACACACTCAAAGTTATTTTTCTGACTCTGCACAGCCTTTATTCCCTGCCGTCGTCTGTATTACGATACTCCGCATTACACCGTCGTGTTTGCTGTCCTAGAGAACTGTCACCTAAGCCAATAAATGACTGAAAAAGCCAGTCTGACTACAAATTGACCCTTCGGCTGCATCGCTACGATTCAGCAGCACATTTTTATGGGTTTATTCATATGTGTCTCCCATGTAGGATCACCAAACTCTGCAGGGCTTCGTGGACCTTTCCCCATACCTTCATTGGCCTTGTCGTACGTCAGTCCATGCGGGTGCAGGGAGTAGGTGCGTGTGGCCATGTTCTTTAGGTGCACTTTGACAGTATCACCTTCCTCCGCCAGAATGATTGGGCCAAGGTAGCCCAGCCATGCCGGCTTGCCCACCTCCTGCTTGTAGGTGCTGTCGCTGTATTGGAGGTAGACTGCCTTCTTGTAGACGGGGCCGATGCGGACGTCCCCACGCAGGAGGAACTCAGCCGCGTGCCTTCAAAGTACGACATTTAGGCACATCTCTTTGTGCAGAATTACATGCGTGGTGAACACGGGTTTGTCAGTAACTTTAAGTAGCGAGTCAATGTTTGCCTTTATAAGAACATCCATTTTAGTTCCAGTCCTATTAAAGCCATTTTTTTAATCGTCCATGCAAGTGACACAGATGAGTACATAAAAATCATAAATAAATTCTATTGCACCAATAACACCAACGACTGAGCCAGTATTCACCCTGCATCAGGAGGCTTTATATACCAGTTCCGATACTTAATTATTTTATAATATAATAATACAGAGAAGCATAAAATTATGTATAATTAATCAACAAAACTGTAATTCAATTAAAGCATTAATGATGACTGTCACTTTCTTTAGCTGCACAGTATATTGTAGCATTAATGGCTGAAGCAGCAAACGAATACATTTACTTACTCATCTTTCTCAATGGTTGTGTTCAGAATTAAGTTTTTGCCGCTCGGAGCATAATTCCACTCAATCTCCTTGATCCCAATGTAATATTCCCTGATGGAACAGGATGCACCCCCCACAAGGCAAAGAATGAAAAATGAAATATTCTCAAATCTCCTCATTCTTTTTCCAGGGCAGATTTTTTTTCTACTCAGGGATACGGCCTTTATATGTAAGAGAGGTGGCTGGCGGGTTTGCTTCAGCCAATAGTGGCACAGATGTCTTTGCTCTATGACCCATCTATCAATAACCAGCAGACCCTCTGATTAGCTTATTGATATGTGTCTCCGTTTCGGCAAATGACAGCTTGGCTCTTCGTAAACAGTCAGTATATAACTTTTGAGTCAGTGGCCCTTTTGTATATATTCATCAATATTGTATGGTGCGCTAAAAAACGGGATTCACCGCTACGTTCTGATAGTGAAAATAGTAGGTCATTGTGCCTATGTAAACATGTACAAAGTACATTGATTTCAAGAGCTCTGCAGAAAACTGCAGCGTATTGGGTAGAATTTCCCCAAACGGGGCTTTTCCAGTATTTCAAGAAAAATCAACACGATAGCGGGAATGATCGCGGGAAATTTGCACGTTTCCCAACCTGCTTGGCCATAGGCACAAGTACAGAAATATCATTTCCATGGGATGTAGGCACTACAGTGCGTGTTTAGATTCAAATTCAAATAACTTTATTTGTCCCCGAGGGGCAATTTAAAAGGCATAGAGGAGCAGCACGCACACACATAATCGTTGTAACATTTGACGTTGTAACAGATGTCTGATTAAATTGCTTGTGTGAAATGACGTGCTGTCCCTTCCTCCTCTTGCCACTTTAGCAGAACAGAGCTTGCAGTCTGCTTTACTTCTGTCGTCGTCACTTATCTTAGAGTATGTCCAACTGCTGACACCCTCCGCATATACTGGCCAGTCTGCCAGTGCCGGGGTTCTCTGCATTTATCCTTCACAAATGTTTCCTAACCGATCGCTTGCTAGACACCAAAACATGAAAAAATACAAAAGCTCGCGGCTTTAAGTTTTAACGTTGCAATTAAGTGGTATTCGGTATTCCAGTATTTGCCCGCGGTATCGGCGCATCCCTACTGAAACTCTTTGAAGAGTTCCATACAATAAAACTCCACAAAACCAGACACTCAAAATCAAATCAGCACAGAAACTATATAACGCTCTGCAGCCTCCAACAGATTACCTAACAGTGAGAAACAACGGCGGATGCAGGTTCAAATTAGGGAACCTAACTAGGTATCTAACAGGTAATGCGGTCAGCTGGAGGGAGAAACTCTCAAGTTGTTTCCTGGCTCCCTCTGGTGGTCAAGATGAGACATGACGAAACATTGTACTGTATTCGTTAAAACGGTCGTGAAATTCAATTAAATTCAATAAATTGTATTTTTATATAGCGCCTTTCACAACAGATTCACCCCATATATAGGTGTGCTATGATATATTACAACATCATTAAGACAGAATAATACAAAAACGGGGAAAAGGAAAGACAAATAATTGAGGTTTATTGACCAGTAGGTGCGTATTCTGTGGAATGGGTAGGAGTTGAGAGTCCTGACTGCCTTGGGCAAGAAGCTGATGCTGAAACTGGCTGGGGTGCTGCTGTATCGTCTGGCAGACAGGAGCGGCACAACGCCCCCCGTGTGGAGAGTGGGAGACTCTGCATAGCACTGGCGGCTTCGCCAGGGCAACATCGGAAGAAAATATCCTTAATGGTGGGCAGACTGATTCCCACGATTCACTGCTCTCAAAGTCTAATAATATTTTTTTTAAAATAATAATATTTTTAATGTTTTTTTTGTTAAAAATTTATCAAATTTAAAAAAAGAATTAGTAATGATCAGGCGCTGGCTGTTACCGCGGGCGCGAGGCAGCACCATTCTGCTCAGTCATGTCCTGCTCCCTCGAACAGCTTATGTCAGGACATTGATGCTCAGGTGGAATAAGGCAGGTTCTGGCCAGGCTTTGGAGCAGTGGACCTCCCTAGCACTGTCGTATTAGGGTTTGTTACAGTATGCTAACAGCCTACATGTGCATTGCTTCTTTTTTCAGTGAACAACGTTGTTCTCATCAGGAATTACGTTTGAATGTCCAATTCACGACATTGGGTACCTCAGTATTTGCATGAAAACGACGATAATAATGACTGGTATCGTGAGTCATGTCCTGAAAACGCAGGAATGAGGTCACGGCGCCGTCATTTTCACAGCAGCTTCTAGTGTAGGGTAAAGTGCAGAAGATACAATGATCACCTACACTGTGTGGAAAAACAACGATCCCAGCATGGGCACCATGTGTCATGCTGTGGGCTGTTATATGAGACCCATAACCTCTGTTATCTGGTCGCTGGGGCAAAGTCACAGTTGTTTCAAAGGATAATGCCAATGAAACAGATATGCACAGAGGTGAGGTTTTATTTAGATTTTATGTAATGGTTGGCCCCACTAGGCATCCACCACATGCAAATTGCCGTTTGTCACTGAATTACAGTGAGTACAATGTCCTAGAAATGATAAGAAACTGTTTTTGTCCAGAAATATAAACTAAACTTCAGTTACAGATACTCTATATACAGTAACAGTTAAACGTTTCATTTCTTACTAACCCAAAAGCCCAAAATCTCACTGTACTTATTCCACAGAGCTGCGGTCTTCTGAATTTAGCGAGTAGAATGCTAAAGTACTAAAGGACAGTCAGAAGAATTGACTTCTTGACACCGGATCTCCTTTTTAAACAGGAAAATAGCAAATACGGATATCACCACAATAAGAGGGCTGACAGCTGGTTAGTAGTTAGTCTCTCATCTACCATTTTAAAACAACTGGATACGGAGTCACCTGGGAAGGGTCCTTACAAAGGAGCAGCTAAAACAAGCAGCATTTACTTTATAAACTGTAATTACTGTTGTACTTGCTGGGCTTCGACCAGCCACGGACTGGAATGTTACATGTTTATGAAACAAGTTCAGTTGAATTGGCGAAATATATACGTATTGCTTCAGCCTGACTTAAAACACTTGTATGGGGTGCCAATGGCCCCAAAGTAAGGGGGGGGGGGTGATAAGTCTATCTGACTGGTGGTGGGGGGGGAGAAATTATAATCCACCACAGCATTACTTTGAGCTGTAACCATATCAGCCTGTTTTTCAATGACCCAGCTGCCCTGATATGGACCAGCACTGTTAACTCACTGGTATCGTCCTGCTGACTTCTGTCGAAATCAGGATCATTCACATCTGTTTAGTCAGCAAAACATAGGACCAATCAGGGACAGTAAGCTGTTCAGCTGCATTACTGACCCTGAGGGAGCTTTACAAATACTGTCTGTCAGAGCACAGCCTGTTACTGCTGGTGCGAGGCTGATCCAGGCGCTGGCTGTTACCGCTGGTGCGAGGCTGATCCAGGCGCTGGCTGTTACCGCTGGTGCGAGGCTGATCCAGGCGCTGGCTGTTACCGCTGG
>JAODJX010000035.1:2177870-2202458 GCA_026776945.1 Isichthys henryi | reverse complement strand
CCCAGGCGGAGACTCGAACCCAGGTCCCAGAGGTGTGAGGCAACAGTGCTAACCACTGCACCACCATGCCACCCCCTAAAGTTAATTTCAATAAATGAATTATTTAAAAATGCCTTTTAATATTTTAAAGTGACTATGAGTTATGTGCATATTATGTCCACCTGTATACTTAACCTGTATACAATACTTGACAATACACTGAGAACCCTACATGTCATCAAAAGCTTTTTTTTCCCCAAAACATTCTTTAGATATTCCTTAGTTTTATGTCTTATTTGCTAAGTTATCGGTTGCTATATGGTTGCCTTTGTTCTTTTGCATGACATTAATCCATTGTGGAATATATTAGGCAAGCTAGCGGTTTCAGAACACGTGGCTGGTGACTTATTTGAGGGGAAATGGATGTGCAGTCTGCTTCTAAATAGGTTTAAATGTGTTCTTAATCAGTGCAAAACCACAACATGCTTTTCTGTTAATAGCAAAGCTGTGCCTATATGCAAAAATTACTACTGGGGTAATGAAAGGACAGCTAGGTGATTGTTATGGCGTAGAACAGGAATAGAGAAGTACATTCACTGTATGCCGATAGGTGGTTCATTGACGTTTACCTTGAACATGCTTGAATGTGAACATTCAGTTTCGTTGCCTTACGTTTTAGCATCTTAATTCTAGTTATCCTGTATCCAGAAAAAAATCTGCTTACAGAATTTAAAATTTTTAAATTGTACCCAAGGAAGCTTTATTTCCATTTAAAAGACTTGCTTCTATTTCTGCTCATTCAGTATGTTTTATCTATTTTAAGTGCAATCCACTCTGTAAATACATTACGTCATTTGTGCATGGTAAAATGTATGGCGGAAAAATACATTGCCAAAAATCACCTGTGTCTGTTTTTTTATGTTTGCAATATCCGAATATATAGTTTATTTAACTTTGACACTTGCTGAGATGTTTTGGTACATTCTGCAGCTAGCTGAGGTCCTCAACTGCTTCATGGAAACTGGATTCTGGTTAACTTTGCACTCTGACCCCGAACTTTTCATGTGTGTATGTCTGTGTCTCACATGGAGAGCAAAATTGGATATGTTAAAAACTGTCTGCTCCCCCCAGTGGGGTAAATTAATTCTATTCAAGCCATTTCGCAGACACTAAAGAAAAGGTTAATTGTGGAGATGTGATGCAGCAACCTACGATATATATCCACAACAGGGATGAAGTGACTCAATTCTATTTTGTTAATATTAAGAAGTAGAAGCAAAAGGCCTAGGTACTGTAAATATATTAAACTGTAGAAATAAAAAACTAGTAGTATATTAAAGTACAAGCAAGAAAATGATTGATTATTTGTTCCTGGTAGTAATAATGACAATGGAACGTGCTGACAGCATTTGGCAGCCGTGTGGAGTCGCTGCTCCGTGCCGCCTGATTGTGTTTTCGCACGCACGCCCCGGCAGCGCCGGGCGGCAGCACCGGGCTTCAGCAGCATCCATCCCTCAGCGTCAGCTTCAATGTGGAAACTGCGAGCTGCGAAACGGCGCGCCGTAGCCCAGCTCGCGGCGGCACGCGAACACGACGGAGACGTATCCCTGCCGGAATCACGGTCTACGTGCCAGGCTCGTTATGCATAGACTTGCGGTGGCTGCTTAAATATGAAAAAGGGAGACGGTGCGGGTGAGTAGCCCTTCAGATACGCTGAAGAATTATTGTTATTCAGTGGGCTATGACCAGCAGGAATGTGTATTCAGTTTGCCAGCTAACTAACATTTTTTTCCTGTTTCATGTAGTGTAAACCAGGCGAAATACTGAGGGAATGCTGATTCTTTTTTCGCGAATATTTTTTTAGGGGAAACGTTATTGGTTTATGGGCGTGCGGCGCCCTAGACAGGCCAAAGTGTCGCCCAGCCAAAGTGTCGCCGCGATCGGCGCTGCCTTAGCACGTTAGCCTGTTAGCACGCCTGGTGTCCTCCGACGGTGGCCGGCTGGCTGCTGCCTGTCTGCCGCACGGCCTTGGCACCGATCGCTAGCCCTGCTTGTTGTTTATACCGCGTCTCGCTCATTTTGACGCCTCGGTATCCGCGACACTGATTAATGGGGGGGGGGGGAGTGATCGGAGTTAAACTGTTATGTTACTGTCTCGGTGTTTACGTTTAATCAGCGGTGGCCCGGTGTTTAAATATCTAAATACCAACACGAAGAAGACGTTAACATGCTAGATTTCGTAGTACTTAATCCAGTACATCGCATATTATTGGAGTCATTTTGTTTGGCCCAAAATTAGCTACCTGTATTGCAGTATAACCCGCCGTCTATTCTGTGGTCTGTCGAGATTAAATCATTTAGCAGGTAAGACTGATAATTCACCCCTTTCATAGCAAATTGTGTACTTAACCTCTCATATCAATACCTGGGCATTATACCGTACAATATATATTTTGATGTGATATAGTATATTCTTGATGTGTTCTTCATGCTTGTACCTTTATTTATAATGTGTGTACGGAATAAGACAGGTTTGTGTGTGGAATAATAGCCTGAATATTTTAAATGTACATTTTGCCATATTTTTGATGACAGTAGAAAGCTTAGTAAGATCGTTACAACGAAGTATCGTTGTACGCGTTGCTCACAGTGGTAAATCGGTTACGACTCTTGCTTAGCCACCGTTTATTGTTATTTTTCTATTCACTCGTTACCGAAAACGTCGGTGTGGATTGGGGTAGATGTGCTTAGTTTCCGGTGTATGAGAAAACATCTGCACAGAAAGCAAACATGAAAAAGAGAGCGATGTCACCTGGTCCCCGGCCCGTAATGATGTGGGCCACCCCTGCAGGCACAGCCAGCAATACTCCTGGCAGACAAATGGCCTTGAGTACATCCGGCCCACCTTAAACAGCAGGCCTGCTGTGTGCTTGCTGCACGATCCATGCTGCTCGATCCGTGGCCACCAGTGCCTCGCCCTTTGTGCTGAACAGTGCCTGAAATCCATTTTTGTGAAATGTACATTTTCAGGAAACGTCACTTAATCACAAGTGTTTTTAAATATATCAGAGCTGCAAAGGCGGCCTTAACTGATGCCACACTTAACTTTTGATATATGAATTACTTTGCTGATTAATTGATGTCTAATAAGTCAGTATTGCATTAACTCTGGTATCACTTTCAATCTTCTGAGCCTTAACTTACCCTTTAAATATATCCTCCTTGACTGTTATTCACTTAGGTGTGTACCTTTGCTAGCCTTTTTCCTCTTTTTGCCAAGGGTTAGTTGTCCAGGTGTGATAGGTGGGACACATGAGTTGATCCTTGGACCACCTTGGGATCATCTTCTCTACTCCCTGCTTTTTTGCCATGTGGCAAATGGGGGCTTCATCTTAAGGTTGATTGTCTACTGTCTGTGCAATCTTGCTGTACCTACTTAAGGCTCTTGTGTGTCCCAAAGATTAGCGATGTGAATCCTGCAGCTTTCAAAGTAGTTTTTCCTTGTCACTGTCTCCTCTGGCTTACACTCTGGGGCATTGGGCAGTGACAGTGTAAAGCCCTTTAAGACAATGTAGTGTGAATGTAAAATGTAAAGATGCAAAATAAATTGTTTGGTTTGTTGGTTGATTAATAGTCATATGACTTCTGGGCTCTTGAGCAAGGCCCTTAATGCTGAGACCTACTTCAAGGACCCTGTGCTCTGACCCCAAAAACTGCAGTCGCCTATCGTAGAAGAGAAGATGGAAAAAGAACCAAAGAGGTGTACAGAATGCTAATGAAGTATCATTATCAGTAAGTGAACGGCATAGCAGCCAGGGCCTAGCTGACCGATGGCCTTGTGTCTTATCGCAGCTCAGGGGCAGATCTGATCTGAGCCACAGTTCAGAAGGAGCTGCCCCTACCCTTTCTGCTCCTCTTCCTCCTTCGCCACCCGCTCACCCCAGTTCCCCTGGTCTGGGCAGCCATGACAACAGGGGAGTGCTGCCACCTCCCAGGCTCTCTGTGTGACTGCACGGGTAATGTGGCCCTGTCCAAGACCGTGGAGGAGTCCGACGTCCGGCGGGCACACTGCATCACCCAGGTCACAGCCAAGGATGGCCGGCTTCTGTCCACCGTCATCAAATCGCTGGGTACTCAGAGGTAGCCTCCCCTCCTCAAACCCCTGTGCCAGTCCTCCATTTCACTGTCTGTCATTTTGTCACTTTCTCTTTTCAATTATTGTCTTTCTTCCTTTGTAGTCTTAAAATATACAGCGATTTTGTGTCACACCTTTTGATAGTATAACATTTGCAGAGTGTATGCAGGAGTTACTTAATTGATGTAAAACCCCTCCCCCCCATTCATCCACACTCTGAGGGTAAACTGGGTCATCAGTTGCCTCGCTGATGACCTGCTTTTCTTTCCCGACAGCGATGGCCCCATCTGTCGGATCTGTCACGAGGGGGCCAGCGCCGAGGGCTTGCTCTCGCCCTGCGACTGCACGGGCACGCTGGGCACAGTGCACAAGAGCTGCCTGGAGAGGTGGCTGTCCTCCTCAAACACTAGTTACTGCGAGCTCTGTCACACGGAGTTTAGTGTAGAACGCCGGCCCCGAGCCCTCACTGAGGTAAATGCTTCGGTACCTGCCTTGCCTGCCTGTCTGAATCCATGCTTTTGTTTATGTGTATGCTTCACTGTTGTCTATGTGCTTCACTGAAATCAGTATGTTTGTATGCTTCACTGTTGTCTGTCTCTCTAAGTGCTCTGCTGATATAACACTGTCTGTATACTTCACTATTGTTTATGTGTTTTACTGAAATCAGGATGTCTTTGCTTCACTGTTGTCTGTCTCTCTCAGTGCTTTACTATTATGTCTGTGTGCCTGTATGCTTCACTATTGTTTATGTGCGTCACTTATCAGGATGTCCGTGTGCTTTATTGTCTGTCTCTGAGTGCTTCACTGTTGTCTTTGTGCTTCTCTGCATTCAGTATGTATGTGTGCTTCACTCTTATGGTTGTGTATCTGCTTAACTTACATCTGTCTGCCTGTATATTACTGACCTTATATGCGAAAACCAAAGAATTCCTCCGAATCTTGTAAAAATGGCTAAATAAAGCATATCTCATACAAACAAGTCATATATAAAGATAGTCGTGAAGTTAGTCTTCTAGATCTCAGTGGCATAAGAGTCTCTTCTAGCTTCTATGTTATGATGTAGAGCTCAGGCTTATCCTGAGTTTGTAGGACACAGACACAGCTGATTTCCTGGAGCGTATTCATTACCCCTGTCTTGCTTCCACAGTGGCTGCGGGACCCGGGGCCCCGTAATGAGAAGCGCACCCTCTTCTGCGATATGGTGTGCTTTCTGTTCATTACCCCGCTGGCGGCCATCTCGGGCTGGCTCTGTCTGAAGGGAGCCCAGGACCACCTGCACTTCGACAGCCGCCTCGAGGCTGTGGGCCTCATTGCCCTCACCATTGCCCTCTTCACCATCTACGTTCTCTGGACACTGGTGAGTGCCCTGAACGCTGCCTAAAGAAACCAGCTGCCAACCGACTGGGGTCAAAGGAAAGTTGGTAACACAGAAATGTAGCTTGAACTGCTTTGCTCAATAAAAAAACTAATATAAGTTAGCTATCCTTTAGTCACAGTTGACATTAGAGCCGGGAAACTCCTTTTAAAAAGGCATTTGAATTTTTATAATATAACTGTTTTGTCATTCAAAGAAATTGGAATATTAATTGTAAATTTATTCTACATACGCAGCCCAGCATGGTGGTCTAACCTAAGCTCATTTTGTTCAGCTGGCCATGAAAAATAAAGCCTGCAGCGTTAAGTGATCAAAATGACGAGGAGACAATAATACATGTTGTAGTTGTATTTATTTAGCTACCTACAAGGCAGATACGCCGGCAACAGCAGCAAAAGTCATCTAAATTTTGGCATGCAATTAAAAATATCAAACAATTGACATTAGACAGCTGATCCAGGTTTATGTGCATGAAATAGCTTAACACTTAAACAAATGAAATGCATGCAATCAAATCCTGCCTTCGGTTAGGGCTCTAACTATGCTTGGACGGCATTTAATTTTTCATACTGCTGTACTGTCCACGTGTCGTATTTTTTCTTTGTTAGCTAGTTTCAACCATTCTGGCTAGCTGAATTAATGTACAGAAGTCTGCCCCTAGTGGCAGAACTCTTATTGTATATGAAACAACAGGGAACATCATGCAAAAGGTAAAATGAGAAAACGTCTTAGATGACTAACAGTATCCTCATTTTCAAAAATAATATCTGATGCTTCGGATAAGCTTTCAGGCCTGTTTTCAGACCTGCTGCTGTTGTAGGTGGATTTCTTTGTTACTGAATAACATCATGAAGGACCCGTATACTGCTGTATACAGCTCATTTCTCTATGGATGTGTGTCTGTGTGTATATTTTTGCAAACTGCCGCCTGATTCTTCTCTGTTTCTCATTCTTAAAGGGTTTCTCCTTGCTTTATCGTACTTCAGTCCTGCTTCTAGGTGCCTGATACAAACTCTCCTGGCAGTGCACATCACACCTGCACTTAGTTTCCCTTTCCTTTTGAAGGTCACTTGATGTCATTCTCCAATTCATGAGTTAGTTACTGTCGTACAATTTAACGTTTGTCTCTGCCATTAAGAAAGTCGCTTCCGCCCTTTACCGGGCTGGTTTTTGGTCGTTCCCAGTGTCTCCTGCTTCACTTTGTTCTCGGGTACTGCTGCCTTAGAAATGTTGAGCCTGGAGGTAACCAGCCATGTAGCCTTCTGCCAGCAGAACCAGGATTAAATCAGGATTTAAAAATCCAGATATAAAAAAAATAGAGATTGGTCTCAATTTTTTCCAGAGCTTTACATATCTTTATCTAGAACCGGCAGCCCTGAACCTAGAGTGCCAGGATCCAGCAGGTTTTCCATCCTACCTGCTCTCTGATGAGCCACATCTGATCTCAGGCAGATAGAAACTCATCAGGTAGGATGGAAAACCTCCTGGATCCCAGCACTTCAGGATCAGAGTTGCCTACACCTGGTCTAGAAGGTTGGCTGTATAGTCTGCATGTCCAGTGCCATCCCTCTTTGCAGGGTGTGCAGAAGTGGTGGATCCCGTGCCCTCCTCATTGTTTTGGCCAATTTTTTGTTCCATTTTCCTTAATGACCTTGCTCTTAACGGTATGCTATGGGGTATATGGTAAGGTAACATACCTCACTGATGTGCCATGGATATCCCATAATGCTGAGGCTTTACCGCGTGCATCTGTAGGTGTCCTTCCGCTACCACTGTCAGCTGTACTCGGAGTGGAGACGGACGAACCAGAAAGTACGTCTGCTCATCCCTGACATCAGGAGGGCTCACTCCACCCCACAATCCCTGCTGTCCTCCACGCTGCTGAAGAAGACGGCGGACGAGACTGTCGTCTGAGCCAGGGGAAGGGACGGATGAGGGAGGGGGAGTGCGTTTGTGGGCTGGTGGGAGGGCCCAGATTCTCCCCCACCCCGCCAGAACCAGGGAGGCCACAGGCATGTTTTCTTCCCTGTCGAAGGGTTCATCTTCCGTCCCGTATAAGCCCAGGCATGACTCAGGTGATCAGTGTATCACCCTGAAGACAGACCCCCCAATTGAGGCTGCAAGGGAGTGACCCTGCTTTGCAAAGGGAGCTGTTTTGCAAACGCTGTGGAGGCAGTTGTGTGGACGTTGACAGGCTCCAGAGTGTGTGTTGTGAGGCCAAGTGAGCCTGGGAGGGCAGATCTCCGCAGGGGCAGGCACATTAAGGCCCCAACTCTACATAATTGCTCATGTATTTCGGTTTGAAACAGTGCGTTTCTGTAACTCTTCAGGATCTTGCTAACCACCCCCCCCCACCCCCCCCAAGCTTCAGATAAGGAATGTTGGAAGGTACGTTTTCCAGCAGTTTAACCAAGCAGAAATGTGAACGTATCCCTTTTGCTTCTCTGGTTGTGGCTTTTGCAGAAAATGTTTTTTTTTTTTTCCCTTTTTCCACCCCTTAAGTGTTGTTTACTTTTCCCCATGGGAGAGCAGAGTCAACGGCCAGATAATCAGAGAAATGTGCAATAAAAATGGTGAGGATGCTGAACGGCATGTGGCACATGAACACGTTTTATTTTGCTATTGTTTGTGTTTCGTTTTGTTTTTGTTTACTTGTTTGCTGACAGTCAAAAATAAGCACTTATAGTAAAATCAGCAGCCTGCGCGCACACTCAGTCATGCCCGTCGAGTGCCAGGGAGGCCGATGTGATTCGCCAAAGAGCTTTTTATGAGCCCATCCACCCACCCCCACTTATCCAGGTGTGATTTTCGCATGTTAAAAATAGAGCCGGAAACTCATTATTCGACCCCACAAATGGGCAAGCAGGCCAGCCGGATGACAGTGAATCCAGCTCTGCAACCACTCATGCATCTCAAAGCTTCTCATGGAACAGGCAAGACCCGGCTTCTCTGTCGCCGAGGGGTGAAAGGTCATGGCTGCCCCACATAGGTTAAATACAAGGGTTGGTTTCGGTTGGGAAAAATCAGCTAATTTCTCCTGAAGGTTCTCTGCTCCAAGTATGCTGTGTGTGTTAGAGATTGTGGGTGATTCACGGGATACCTTTGAATTCGTCTGTGAGGGGAAGTCATGTCAGTTTGCCCTTGTTCCTGTGTCACCAGGGCAGCATAACTTGCATATTGCTAATTCTTTGCAGCGTAATTTGTTCAATCACTGCAGGGAGTTACCTCTTTGTTAGGGAAATATGCAAAAGCACCAGTGCATGCTGAACACCAGGACTGTTCATAGCTCCTCTCAGTGCCTGAATGTGCTCAATCTATTCTCTGTGTGTCTTATGTGAGCATTGGAGTCAAGAAGTTCATTGTCAGTTTTCCGTCCTTTGGGTTTGCATCTGTGTTTCACAGCCTTGTTTTGGTCCCCAGACTGCATACTCCATATGAGCTTTGTTTCCCTTTACACATTGTGGCGTGTTTATGTAATTTTGCCGAAGATAAACTGAATGTTTACTAGCTTTTCCTGTTTCACTGAATCACCCCTATTTTTTTTCCCTGATTAAACCATGAACTTGAAATATGAAGACAACAGCTGCTGCATGTCTACACTTTATGTAAATTTGGAGATGGATTTACATACTGTATTTCTGATGTACATTTGAATGCTCGGCAACTTGGCAAATATGATTTTAACTGTCGGTTTTGACCAAGTATGTCCAGATAAGGACATTGCTTTGAGGGCATCATCCACAAAGTTGTTGTGGGACAAGGTCTGAGAGTGCTGTCATGCATCATCTCCTGAAATGTTGCAAGAATTAAATGCAGCGTGTGTGTTTGTGCGTGCATGCATGCGTGCGTGTTCATCACATTGGCCTCTCACTTGCGGTGAATGTGTGCCGTGATTCTCTGTTCTGTGCCAGTGGCCCTGCCTCTCAGGTCCCTGGCTGGACCCAGGCCCAGTATGACAGCACACTTTTAGAAATATGGACCTTGAAAATTTGCAGTAAATAAAATTTACAGCTGTATTTCCCCTGCGTAAGCTACTTAATTTCCTGGAACTGATCCCCCCCCCAAATATTTTGTATGTGTGATATGTACATGTAAGTGACTTACTGATGCCCTAATACTGTGTGGAAAATGAATGATTTTGCAAATCGTAGGACCCGTCGTGATTGGCAAAAAGCCACACCTCGTGTAAACCTCGAGCTGGAAAATGGCGGCGGGGGCTTTCGCAGACGCTCTTGCCTGTCTTTGCTATTGTCATGGTCCAGCCTGGCCTCCCAATAACACAATGAATGAGTCTCATTGACTTGTAACGTGAGGCTGCGGGACCCGTTTTGTGGGCTGGGGAGAGACTGGGGGGGGGGTGCGACCTGTGTGCCAGGTTCTGCTTGATCGGGGTATATTGGACGCACGCATCCTCTCTGGACTACAAGGCTTGACAATTTTTGGCTGCTTATTGCAGTTTAGGACATAGTAGCGCAAAGGAATCACATTTTAACAAAACAAGACAATGTTATCATTGGTGATGGAGAAAATGATGCTTCGTGAACCATTTGCTGTACTTTTTGACCCCATTAGATGGTGCTGTTCAAAAAAGTCCATTAAGCATTCATCTTCTAGTGGGGTCAAAAAGTACAGCAAGTGACTCATGGCCTTGTTTTGTCCATCACTAGTTGTTATATATATGTTTAAAAATAAGCTACAGTAATGCCTTCTTTAGGACCATGGGAATAGTCTCTGTATTAGGGGTCTGGAGTGTGATCTAATGGCATTTTCGACCTGTTTATTTCCCTCTCTTCACACCCTATACGCTTTACAGAAGCAAAAAGCTCTTTTCAGTATTAGACTCTATAACTACCCCCAACAAGACATTTTCCCCAAAGAGTCATGCAAGAGTCATCTTATTTCCTTTTTATTTCCTTTTTTTATATCTTGTCTTTTATAAGTTGTTTAATTTTGTAATTCAATGGATTTTAAACCCATAAGAGTAATATTTTGTATTATACCAACATGATATAAATGCATATGTATTCCAGATATGTATACAGTAATGTATAGAGGTTTTTTAAACCCTGTTAATTTTTCTGTATCCTTGTTAAATGACCGCTCCGATATATTATTTTTAATCATGAAGTGGACATGCCGTGAACCAGATTCCTGTTGCTCTGAATGTTTTCAGTGGAAATATTATGACAATGTACTGTGTCTGTGTTCTGCAGTGGAGCACCGTCTGTACTGTCCTACTCAACAGGTGGGTGTTTGGAAGCCAGCTAAGAAAAAAATCCAGAAGGCAGAGAATATTGCAACGATTAAACTGAAGCTGTACTAAATGGAGGCTGGCGTGTTTCTTTTTAAAGGGATGTCTGCTTAATGTGCCTTAAGTTCATTGCTGTTTCTTACAGTTTTCCTGGGAAATGAATCATGCAGGCTAACAAATGTCACCCCACATTTTTGATCAAGGTTATCTTCCATGCCATCCAGTTCAGCGCTGTGCGTCCCTGTCCCGTTAAGCACAGGGTGCAAGGCGTGGGACTCCCTGAGGAGGATTACAGTCTGTCACAGGCCACATTTTAGAGACTAGTTTGCTTAACCACATGTTTTGGGACTTCTGGGAGAATCCACAGTCCTCTGACCACAGAGGAAACCCTTGCATATACAGTAGAAGCAGCATGATGGTGTGAAGCTCAGCAGGTCATGGGTCAGTGCTCATCTAAAAGGTTATCGGTTCAGTTCCCATGTCTGACAATCTTGGCATTACTGGGACCTTGAGCAAGGCCCTTAACCCCAGATGCTCTAGGGATGCTGACTGACCCTCTGTCAGCATTTGTTTTTCACTTTGGACACCAGTATCTGCTATTTGGACAACCAGTGCAGTGTAACTTGAAAACTCCACACACAGTAAATGCAGGATTAGACCCTACATTCCTGGGTGCTGCAGTGCTGCCCAGAGTTCAGAGGTGCTGCCTTAAAAAAGTAATATAATATCCATCCATCCATTTTCCAAACCACTTATCCTACTGGGTCGTGGAATAATGTAATATCTATATATGAATGTAAGTGAGTCATGTTAAGCAATCAGGCACAATAAGAAAATGAGTGTCTACATTCAGATGAAATTGATCATTGCGCATCACTTTTGTCCCTCACTTCAGGAAATGCTTCAATGGTTGATGAGATTGGCCCCAAAAGGGTAAAACAAGTGTCTTATCTCACCTATGTTTTTCAGTAATTTAAGCAGATAGTCACTGAGATCTCAATTTTGATCCTTGAGACCAACGTGGATGTTGGCTGAAAGAAGAATGAAAGAGTATGACCTTCATTTAAGTTCAGCTTTGCAGAATGTTTCGATGGACAGTAATTTCAAAAAGATAAAACGAACAGTGAACGAAAAATGTGCCATCGTCTCAGTGGGTATTTCTACTTCTCTTTCAGGTCTGGTAAGCAAAATGACGTTACTGTTATTCTGTGAATACTTCACTCAAACACTGTACAAATACCTGACGTAACACTTTCCATTGTGTTGAACATCATCATAAGAGTTTACTGACGCTGAAACTCGCACAGAAAAATCCCTATGGAAAGAGAGGAATTCACCCCTCCACTGCTGAATATAACAGGCTTATAGCCTGACCATTGGTTTAATCTCCACCCAAAACAGCAGTTCAGTAGTGTGTGTGTATCACCGGAACAGGCGTGCAGTTTCCTGTTTTTGCAGTATTAGCTATCACTTTCCAGACCGTTTTTCAACTTCACCCTCAGGCAGAACAAAAAGGTATATTTTTAAGTATATGAAATGCAAAGAATTTTTGGGATACTTTCAAAAACATTAAAGTGCAGAGAGTTCCATGCAGAAATAGTAAATATAGTAATAACTTTGATCTTAACATTATACTTTTATATTTTACTATTAGTTTTACTTTTGTTTATTTGTATGTATTATTTCAATAACACAGTGAAGTAAGCCTGCTCTGAATACAAAGCCTGGATGATTGTGATAGACATTTTTGGTCATTTGAAACCAGTATATCTGCTCTACCCAAGTTATCAATTTCATTTAAATGAAATTGCACAAAAAAAAACCCTGAAAATTTTCACGAGTTTGTAAGACACCCTATTGGCTTATACATATTTTTGTGGTCTTAGGATAATTTCAGTAACATTTGCTTTTCTCAGAATCACTCTTCGCGGGCAATAGACACATTATCTGAAGTTGGAATTATCTTAACGATGAGTTACGACGATTCCAACGGTCCCTGAGAGACGGGGGTCCTAAAAATTTTGGAGGATGATTGGATTTGTCTGTCGTGTTTTCATGGGGCCCAAAATCCGTACGGCACCCCTGTTAGTAAATTTGGACTGCTCTGTTTTGTCAGACCCCCCCAACGATACAAAACTGAAGACAAAAATGTTTGTGGCATATCTGGGCATCAGATCACTTTCATTGTACAGTAATCTGTCTGATCTGAATTACTGATAAATAAACTCGCCGATTGGGACATTGTACTAATGAAGTCAAACTAAAAATTTATTTGAAAAACTCATCTATACTTCAAATAAATTGCTTTTTTTCCCCAAGCCTACATTTGTAACATAAATATGGCCAACATTATAATACTTGTACTGCAGTCAATCACTACTAAGCAAGCTGTTGATTATCATACGCCTCCAGTTCCTGAGGACAGGGCATCAGTAATTAATGAATCAAAGTACATTTTTTGGCTAGAAAGACAGAGTTAATATGGAAATTGCATGTTAATACAGGTGTGTTGTAATTAATTATCTCAATTACAATAACAGTTAAATGAACAAAAAAATAGTCACTGACCTCAAGCAATTTAATGTAGTGAGAAACAGTGCTTAATACTGATATATTAGTGTTCGGGAGTATTTGAAGCTTTTGTGAATATTCATATGCACCCCCTAGTGGACATTACTTTTAACTACATAACCATCAAAGCACTTCCAAGTAGCATTAATTAATGCACAGCTAACTAACCGGGCCGCACTGCGACAGCATGGAGGGGAGGGTATCAGTCCATGAACGACAAACAGACCAAAAGGTTGTAAAACTTCATTACATGGCAAATGAATACATGTGAATTTTGACAAGTATTAAAAAGAAAGTTTTGTGTACAGAAAGTGCAGGACTGGGGGCAGAAGCAGCAGCATGTTACTCAGGACCAAAGCACAAATGACAGGCATGGGGTTGATGCACTTGGAGGTCAGGGGTCACAGGTTCAGGCAGCACTGCAGCTTGCTGCCCCTTTGGCCATCAGTAGTTGGGGGCACGCTGATGTCCACTACGTTGTTGCCCGGAGACTCGTCGTGCGCTGACCGGTCAGCGATCTGCTTCTGTGAAACGATGCGGTAGATCTCTGCAGGGGAAACGGGAAGTCGTCAGTCAGCGCTGACTGTGCTTACATTAGTGACGGACAAAATGACACTTCATGAACCATTTGCTGTAATTTTTGATCCCTCTAGATGGTGCTCTTTGTTCAGAAAAGGACAAGAGCACCATCTAGTGAGGTCCAAAAATATAGCAAATGGTTCATGAGGCGCCATTTGGTCCATCACCAGCTTACATACGGACTGAAACTCCTCCTGCAGTAATTCCATGGTGGTCTACAAACTGGGCCCTCAAGTTCTCCAGATGTTCCACATCTGTGATTGAGAAGGTTAAAACAACTATGAGCAGGACAGCAGGGCAGCTGGTGCTGCAAACCTGCCCCACCCTCGTACCTGTGAGGATATTCTTGAAGGCTTCTTCAACATTAGTGGAGTCCAAAGCTGAGGTCTCGATGAACGACAGATTATTCTTCTCTGAAGGCACAAGAGGGGAAAGCAGAAGGTGAGCTGCCAGAGAGTGGCCCATGAGCACGCCGAGCGCCCCCCAGGCCAGCAAGGAACGCACTTTACCTGCAAAAGCCCGTGCCTCGTCAGTGGGCACGGCCCGTAGGTGCCGCAGGTCGCTTTTGTTGCCCACCAGCATGATGACGATGTTGTTATCTGCATGGTCGCGCAGCTCCTTCAGCCAGCGTTCCACGTTTTCATAGGTCAGGTGCTTGGCGATGTCGTACACCAGCAGGGCCCCCACCGCACCCCGGTAGTACCTATCAAACACAGAGCGGCTCAGATGCTGCGGCACACACTCACTCGCCACTCAGCACACCCCCCGTACACCTCCCCCCCAGGCAGGTCTGAGAACGGGCTGAGGAATGTCAAAACTGTAATGCGAATAGTGCTATAAACAATTATACTACTTGAGACACACAATCTACTGTCAATACTGTGACGTCACGTTACAATGGTGCGGACTGATGGTCAGGTCTCTCCGGGTAACGGCATGTTAGTGTCCCCCCGCCGAGGCCAGTCGTACTCACGCCGAAGTGATGGCCCTGTAACGCTCCTGTCCGGCCGTGTCCCAGATCTGAGCCTTTATCGTCTTGCCGTCCACCTGGATGCTGCGTGTGGCGAACTCCACCCCGATGGTGCTCTTGCTCTCCAGGTTGAACTCGTTGCGTGTGAAGCGGGACAGCAGGTTGCTCTTCCCCACGCCGGAGTCTCCAATCAGCACCACTGAGACATGGAGATAAAGAGCGTTTGTAGGGAACCGTCACACTGTAATACAAATACCAACCAAACATATACAACTCAATACAGAGGCTCCTCTACTTACAGCGAACATTACTGAACTACAGTGTTACTGACAGGCTCCATAACGAGCGTCAAGACCAGCCAATAGCGATATCTTTTCACCATTACTGGTCTATCAGCATCACACATTCACATCGTGCTAAATATGATTCATGTCAGAGAAATGGTCACCCAGTGACCTGCTAATCACAAGAGACAGGCTCCGGGATCTTCTGTTAGTTGAACATTTTCTTGTGACAACAAACATGGTTATCCAGACTGAGATTCACACAGCGTTGAAAGTCAGATATGCAACCATCCGCTGCACACATGACTTCCCTGATTATGGACTGTATCACATAGTATATTCCATTGATCGTCAAAGTGCATTATATCCCAACTGGACGTAAGAGTAATCATATGCATCAGTGTTAAGAACCGTATTCCAGGCATGACAAATTACAGAAAGTTCAGGTTAGTATGTGCAGGTTAGACACTGCAGTAGTATGTAAGCTAAAACGTCTGCTCATCGTAATCTGTCCATGTAAAACTACACTCCACAGCCGGCCAACTGCGCTGCAAGCCCCGCCAAGATGCATCTAAAACGTTTCCAAGTATTTATAAACAAGAAGGGATCCACACTTTCACCGGTGGTATCAAAACACAATCCCTAACTCACCAGCATTAGATATTGCCGTCAATTGCCTGACCATCTGCCCTGTGGCCTTGGCAGCCAGCTACCGGCACACCGGGTAAATAAAGCGACCCCGGTCAGCCGGTCAGCTAGCCGGTTAACGCGCTTTAGCCAGCTGGCTAAAATTTAGCCCCGTGGATCGAAGCATAATGACATAAAAAAAAAGTAAGGATGGAGTAATGGTATGTTTAGCTACACGGCTAAACGATGCTCTTGTCGTTAAGTGGCGCAAAGCTCAACCGGTTACCACTAACAGCAGCGGATACGGGAGGTAGAATACACCCCCCCCCCCCCCGACAGCAAGCGCTGGATGACGGTGAAAAACAAACCAGCACCGCTGCAGGCGCTCGTGTTTTGCTGGTTGAAATACGCCGAAGCGCAGCTTCCAGGGCCGCCGCCGGCCCGCTAATCATGGCGGGTTCTGCCTCTCGGCCAAATCTTCGCCCGTTGCCTGTCCCCAGACCCGGGCGCTCACTCCTTCTTGCGCCCCTCACCTTTGAATAGATAATCGTACTCGTCGTCCCGCGTCCCCATCGTGTCACCGTCCCGCTTCAGGAGTACAACGCCGCTTCTCGCTATAAACACCGGCAGGAAACCGAAGCGCGAGAGGGGCGGGATCTGGCCATGAATGACAGCTGCGCCGGCCAATAGCTCGCCAGGTCGGCCCTGACGTATCTCGCTTGTCATAGAGCAATCCCGCCTTTTCATACTGAGTGTGAAATGTACGCGAAAAATGCTTATTATAAACATGCGATTTCATATTAGTAACATCAACTAAAAGTAAACGTAGTCATTATTTATAACAATTTAGTTCGTGCGGCCCTGTACTGGATAAACCATTAGTAGATGTATAATATAACTAATACAGAATAATATAGTTTGATATAAATATACATACATCTAAATATATTTAAAATGTTGCAAATAGGTTTTTAAGTGAATCAAAATGACCCAATTCGGACGTTTTAAAAATTCAGTTAAATACTCTAACGTACGGCACTTAAAGTTGGATTTAAAAGTCAACCATTTTCTAGAAAAATGTGTGTATAACATGCTGATGCTACTCACAGAAATGTTTTGCATTCACAACTGAAGCGCAAGGAGTTCATTTCGTTAACAGAAAGAACAGAGAGTTCATAAGTATCGACAAATCATTTCAGCATAGCAATAGATATCACGATATTATAAATGTGATACTTATATCCCCTGAAACTTCCGCAGGGGCGTTTCATTTTTGCATCCGTGGAACTTTTGCAGGATTACCTGTGTATCTGTCACGCGCTATAGCGTACCACATGGATATTTTCGGGAATTTCAGGGCAGATATTTGCAGATAGCTATTGGACAGGTAGTTAATAAACGTAACTGTCCATAAATTTGCACGGAATTTCCAAGTTGCCTTATCTAAATGTTTTCAACAGGCGTCATGCACGGATCCTCGCAGGAATATTTTTTGGCCACCAGATGGCACTAGTTACTCCAGTCCCCTAAAAACAATAAAATCGAAACTTTCACACTGACTGGCCGGCTCAGTGTTTCTACCATGACAATTTCGCACATATATACATAGCAATTAAAAGAAAGGCAACCGTATTTTTTTTTAACGATTTTATTTTTCCCCTAATGTCATTATTTTTGAATGTACATGATATATACATATTTTTGAAAAGTCATACATCTGCAAGTTATTACAGGAGTTTGGTTTAGTTACTGTTTTCAGGGATAATCGGGTGCTACACGTCCTACAGAGAAAAACAGTCCAATATAATAAATAAAACTGAAGAACAATAACACAGCATAGTTATATCAGAAATGATTACTTTTCTGTCCCTAAGATAAATAACACACCACCAAGGTAAATCTCAAGATCAATAAGTAAAAAGAAAAATAAGCATAATAATAGTATTTTACAAAAAAAAAACATAAATACAATTAGCCGCAATATGGGCAAATAACCGGAATTCACATCGTTTAACATCTTTGTGGAAAAATGTTAGTCTTATCCTAAACATTTATTAAAAAATAAGTAAAATGCATCAGTTATTTTGACACACTTATTTATATACTTAATGCATAATCAAGGGGGATTTTGCAATGCAGTGCAAGACATGTAGAAGTATACACATCCGAATTATCCAAAAGGTAGCACACTCCACTTTCAGCCATAATGCATAATTCACTCTTTACATATTTGTAACAGTTCAATATTGGTCATTTTCTGCGCAAGTTCAGACCCAGCTCCTGTGTACAGTACATGAGAACAGGAAACGTCTCTGAACAGCAGTAGGTCATTAAAGTCACCAAGACATTTCCCCCCTTTTTAAAATCAGTATTGCTGCTGTGTTGAGGCTTCATGCAACCAACCGAGAGACGGTTATAATAGTCATGTTTCTGCGGTTCTTTTTTTATTTCTTTACATACAGTACTTATAACTGACAGAATGCCTACACAGATTTTAGCTGAGTAGTCCTTACAGTACAATGAGCGGTAATGTAAAAAGCATCACGGTAGTTACACAGACTCTGATGAGAACATTTCCGAAACTGCGGGGAAGAAACGACCTTTATTTTACAGCATGTCATTGACACCAGCACGAGAAAAACAGATAGCATTTCCCACTCGCGTACCGAAGTTACGCAGTCTAATTTATTCACATAGGCAAATAGGCAACACACAAATACAGTATTTTATATAAGAAGCGCTTTTATTCTGAATTGATTCTGGTCTTTACAGTTAAAACACAAAATAACCATCTATTTACATCAATGCATAAATAGATAGGTACATACATGATACATACATGTTCCCAATGCACATATTCACATGATATCATGCTATGGAATCCCAAAAGGAGAGTGCACAGCATTTTGAAAACGCACAGACGCACGCGCACACAGACGCACTCGCATACATGCGTACAGACACGGACACAGAAGTCAGGGTACTTCTGGCTGGAGACCTCTGCAGCACACATATCTAGCAAGCCCGGAATGAGGACTTGTTTACAAACAAAAATATGAATAATCCGAGTTATGTACAGAAATTATAGCTGTATCTCAATATGAAGAGTACAGGAAATCCACTGGGATCTCAATTCTTCCTAGCACAAATAAAATAGACCGTTCTCTGTCTCAAATGAAAAATATATATATATTTATACCCATAATGTACATTTCTTGTTATATACACGTCTCGAGGACTCCATTATTGAAACATGGCTTGAAAATTCATGTTAGTAAAAGGGGCATCTTGCTCTTCAGGGTATCGATAAGGCAGTCAAACTGAAGGGACTGGGCCTGCACATGTGCAATATTAATACTGACATCGCAGGCTGGGCACATGCAGTTGTCACACTGCAAGGACCGCGATAGTCAGCTGGGTTGACATTAGGCTTGGGCAGTATCACATTTTTCACAACGTTTCACCATCCAGACACTATAGCATGGCATATTTTGACAGTACATCTTAAAAATAAAATTTGCCGAGCTAGAAATCATCATTAAGTTTCGCTATAGCATTTTTTACTCTGTCATAAGAACCCAAATTTCACAAGCTTTGCAATTTGAATGGTTGGTCCTTTTCAAAATTTAGTAGGCCTTAAAAAAAAATGTGTAAAGTTTGCCGCTGATTTATGTCCGTGCTGTCGGACTCGCTCATGGAAAGCGAGGCGTGTTAGTGAGAAATTTAACAAAAAGGAGTGAAGAGGAGGGGAAAAAAATGGAACGAAACCTGGTCCCCAAAGACATTCGTTCTTGGCTGTATCAAAATATTTTGCGTTCCACAGAGACGATATTGAGCAAAACTTGCAGCAACATCACCAACTTTTATAATAGATTCTACCGATAGATAAGATCCACTTGGATATAGCTTAGTTTGGGTAATTTTTCAATTCCTTTTTTGTTTTATAAATATTGCAATATTTATCCCAAAAAATTGTATGACAATATTTGAAACGTTTCCAAAATTATGCAACCTTAGTAGGTATCATTCATATGTGTAAACACACACATATATTTCAACTGCATGGTATGGAGGAATGCAATGCTGTTACTGAACACTGGTCTTGTATATTTAACACAAAGCCAGCCTATCAGACAGGGCGGCAGAGTGGATGCATTTTCACGAACAGCTGAAACAGAATTCAAACGCTAACTGATTTTGCAAAGAGCAGCTGAAAATCCTTGGACAGACATGAACTATAAGCCATGATGGAGATCATGGTCAGGAATGTCTGAGACGCCAATCGAAACATGGCGGCGAAACAGGGCCTTCCATCCGGCGTCCTGGCAGCTGCTCCGTTACTCCTTCTCAAGCCCCTAAAGGGTTGGGCAATGCCGCCCTCCAAGGACGGCTGCTACCTGTGTGTCACCTGCCATGCACAGCACTACTGCAGACTTCAGACTGGATGTTCACAACCAAGGCACTTTGAGAATGCCTTGATGTACGTTTCCAAAACTAACCTGCTCCCTGGAAGACACTACAGCAGATAAACGATGGTCTGACTTTGAAAATATAATACTCCGTTTTACATTAAGGACCCCAAAGTCACACATGCTCAGGGGAGGATGAACAGTGGAGCAGGGTCTTAATACTCATGATATATTTTATAATTAGGGTTATATAGTTATACACATTATATAAATACCTAATATTAAAAAATAATGTTTACAGATCATAAATGAGAATTAAGACAAGTAATGAATTAACCACAAAAATGCCCGAAAAATGCAATGAGTTCCTAAAACGAAAGACACCACTTTGGAGGCAAACCTTCACATTTTTTGCTAAAATTCTTTTAAAAAGGGGGCGAGTGTTTCCTTCCATGAAGCTGAACTGTTGTTTCTCTAAAAACCAGATCAAAACAAAAAGCTTTACAATAAAACCATTTCGATCATCTGTAGCGCTCACACATGTTTTATGGCATAAAGTGTTATTAAAATATTCACAGTATTAAAATATGTTTGGAAAATACACAAAAACCTTTCATACAAACATCTTCCTGTAATTCACATGCCGGTCAGAGAGGGGGCGCTGTTGGAACAGGTGTGACCATATGCTGAGGGGAGGGAGATGCACTTTTGGATCAGGCTGGAATTCCCATCCACCATGTACATATGCGTGCATAATGACAAGGGGCACGGATCGGGCTATTCCAGACCTCTCATTCACACCCCCCAGGGCCACACGGCCACTTCAGACTCCGGCTCCATCTGTAGCGGCAGATCTGGCTTGGCTTCTGTGGCAGTCAGCTTTACTGTGAGGAGGGCAGAAAGACGAGCGTCAAGTGCCGAATCAACCACTTCATGAACAAAAGCAGCCAATCATTCAGGGTCGCCAACGTCGGTCAGCTGGCCGGAGTGAGATTTTCAACACGAGACCAGTCTGCACGCACATGTACATGAGTTTACATGTATGCAACAGGTTTATTAACTTGTAAATAGTCTGTAGGGTTTGCAAATTACCCCAAAGCTTTTTAATTAGCTAATTTTAGGATTATAATGGAATAAATCAGATTTGCCATAACATTTCTTGCGTGAGAGAGTCTCAAGGCGTCACGCCAGATGCGCGAGAGTCGGCGACCCTGATCATCTGGAAATCATACTGACAGATACGGAGTACAGGCATAGAATACAGATCAGGGAAATAAGCCCTCGGTGCTGTTATTATTGTACTACCCTGACTGACAGGGTGAAGAACAATGATCTGAGAAAAACCGAATCTGCTGGCCTGGGCAGGACTGAACCGGATTACTATTAAACTTGAATCAGGCAGAGTCTGTTTTTACGGTTTGCTTTGAGGGTCACTGCAAAGACAATGCAGCTCACATGATGTCTGGCACAGTGTGTCGTTTCGGCCTAGTGTCAAAACGATCATAAGGCCATCCAGGACCGAGGAAAACGACACAAGGGGTGGCCTGGTGGGGATCTCTGGGGTAGAACAGATCTGACCCCGAGCTGGGGGGGGCAGTGGGGCAGCCTGAGCCCCCGCCCTCAGCAGGGTGACTCAGCGATAGGCTGACTCACTCAGAGAGCTGGCAGGTAACAATCACGGCCTCCCATGAGCCGTGAAATGAGGAACGCTCGTGGTGACAAGTGACGGCATATTTTACATGCGGGAAAAGTCTTTCCCCACCTCAGCCTCACTGCTGGTTTCCCTCCCAGCTTGCCGTAGTTCTACTCGGAGGTTTCACTGCAGTGTGCGTAGGGCCAGGCCTGTCTCTGCTCCAGTGCTGTGCAGTGTGGTGCTACGTAGTGCAGTGCAGTGCTACGTAGTGCAGTGCAGTGCTACGTAGTGCAGTGCGGTGCCGTGCTACGTGGTGCAGTGCGGTGCCGTGCTACGTGGTGCAGTGCGGTGCCGTGCTACGTGGTGCAGTGCGGTGCTACGTGGTGCAGTGCGGTGCTACGTGGTGCAGTGCGGTGCCGTGCTACGTGGTGCAGTGCAGTGCGGTGCTACGTGGTGCAGTGCGGTGCTAACAGAGCGGGCAGACTTTGGATGGCTGACACTCTCCAAAGCACGTGCGACTGTTCATGCATTCCTGTTCTCACTTCAGGCCAGTCCCTGTTCACTCACTGGAGGTGTTTCTTTGTCCTGTGACTTGACCAGGAGAAGCAGTTAGAAGGTAGATGGAAAGATGGGGGTCTTTTTTTCTCCCGCTCCGCTTCATTATGCTCAGGTCCACCACACCCCCCCACCCTCCGCTCACACCCACAGTTTAGTGGGGGAAACATTACCGGCCCGTACGAGGTCGCACCTTGCGGGGGAAAAAAAGTGGGTCACGGCAGGAGGAGCCGAGCCGAGGCGATCAACCATTTCCTGTGGATTCGTTTTTAGCAAGGAAAATAAAATTTGATAAAAGGGACGAAGGATAAACAACGGTGAAGGCCATCGATTAAAGAAAATGGTGGCGTCAGTGACAGGTAGTGAAAGGGGAAGGAGGAACGCAACAGCGCAGGGAATGAAAGCAGCAAACAAGAGAAAAGAAAAAAAACACTGTTAAATGCAAATTGAGACGGGGGGGTTAAGGCACCTTATGGACAGGAAGCGTGCAGGAAAGCCCAGGCACTTACGCTCTCCCTGTCTGACATAGACCACGACTCCGTGCCATAGTGCAGAGGAGAGTACACCCAACTGTCCTCGGGAGGCTGCTTAGGACAACAGGGGGCGCCAGAGGAATCGAAAGAGAGAGGGGCAGACAAAAACAAACAAAAACAAACAAAAATGAAACAAAAAGGAGCATAGGGGGGGGGAGAAAGATGAGAAGTGAAAAGAGGTGAATGGATGGACTGTCTCCCTCGGTAACACCTGCGTTGTCGTCCACACAGTTAACAGAATCAGCATGTAATACGACAACATGAATCGTTCAGAATATCTTACATGTGTTGTTTAACATACTTAAATAAAAAAAATAATCCTGGTTATTTGCTAGTCTTAAATTCATGCAGCAGTAGAAAGTAGTAATAAAATATTATATATATGTATGTATATAAATATATATTATATATTTTATATATATATATAAATATACACATATATAAATAAATCTGTCCTCTGAATTTCTCAGAAGTCATAGCCGATTTGCAGCACATTGTTTAATGAACAAACACTTTATAGATAGTCACATCTGGGGGACAAAGTGGAGAGCAAACGGGCAACGCGATTGGTGGAAACAGGAGTGGCACACTTTGCACTGATAGGCTGAGAGTCTTCTATGCTGTGCCAGTGACGACACGCTGTCATGACGGGTCAGTGTCAGGGAGCCCACTGAGAATCCCACCAGCAGAGCAGATGGTTCCAGCACAGCAACCGCAGTCTGATAGCCTGAGTGCTTTCGTCCTCCTCACGCTCACGGTCACCCTACTAGACTCAGCAGCATTGTCATGGTCACGTCAGTATGGATAACTAGGCCAAGAAAATTAGGCCATTTTAAAAATAGCACATTATTCGTGTGATCTGATGCCGTCCACCAATAATCCTGATCTTTCACTTCTGCCAATAACATGTAATGACAGATAAGATGATAGTGGGTGATAACCGATGACTTGTGGTGCTGAAACGCTGTCGCAGGACACGTTAAGGGCCGGAGCAAAGACGGAATGAGCATTGTCTGGGGAGAAGTCAAGGAGGATGGGGAGCGATCAGATCTGGCCGCAGAAAATCAGAAGGCGGGAGGGCAGGGGGGTTAGGTCCTCGAGCTGGAGAGTGAGGGGACATGCAGAGACTGTAAAAACCAGGACAGATAAACAGAAAAAGAAAAAGGAAAAAAAAAACAGGCCATGAAAGAGAAGCCACAACCAGAGCCAGGAAGGGAGAAGCAGGAGGATTTCAAACACCCACAAACGACAGAGAGACTGGCTCTGTTTGATGATTAAGTGAAGGCTGGAAACAGCCTGCGCTGCAGACAGAGTGTAAATGCAGGTCCCGGGGGGGCGAATGGAGAAGCGGGCCGGGCCGGGCCTTCCCACCGGTACCCTACCGGTGAAACGTGACCTGCGCCCATTAATGCTGCTGGCACCGCAGGGCAGAGCTCAGGTATCGGGCCGTGTTTTGCTACCACATTACTTCCTCGCTTTCACCGTCCCCCCCCCAATGAGGATCTGCAGAAGGCAGCCAGCCACTAAAAACTGCCATTGCTTTCTGTATCCACAGGGGGAGCCGACGAGCCGGGAGAAACGGAGGCTCGGCTCTCTCTCAGACATGCGCGGGGGGGGGGGGGGGGGGCGGCGGGCCCCGCGCCCCCCCCCCCCCCCGCCCCCCCCCCCCCCCGCCCCCCCCCCCCCC
>JAODJX010000035.1:2114348-2131767 GCA_026776945.1 Isichthys henryi | reverse complement strand
CAGGCGGAGACTCGAACCCGGGTCCCAGAGGTGTGAGGCAACAGTGCTAACCACTGCACCACCATGCCGCCCCCAGACCGATACAATTACACATTATTAATTTTTTGGGGCCCACATCACTCAGGGGCCCTTGGAATGGTCCTCATCCCGCCCCCCCTTTACGGTGCCCCTGTGGTGGACTCCCATACAGAATCGAGTGACGTGCTAAGGAAAGTTCTGTGCCATTCGCTGATGCCCCTAACTTGATTGATTAAACTGAGCTGCATTATGCTTCCAGCGTTTATGTTCATGTGGATGTTAAAGTGTTTATATGCAGTTGGCATTTATATATACTGTACTGTGTGAAAGTCTTAGGCAGTCAAAGAAAATTATGTTTAAATGACCTTCACGTTTGTGTAAAACTATGTCATGTCTGTAAGTGTTAGCTAAACCATTTCATACCTCTCCTATAGTCACCTCAGCATTTACAGCAACCACCCAATCCACCCATGATTTTTGACTTGGCCTCTAGCACAGCTCATATAGCTAATCAATATCGTATTGACTTTAAAAACTTTAAATAAGCTGCGGGTGAAATTTACCACATGTAATGGCTAGGGTACCCCTAAAGAGAGGTTTGCGACCTGAACTGACGTTCATCTAGCCATCCAACTAGGTATCAGTAACTTTTTTGGAACACAGAAGACATCCCTGTTAGTTTTCAATATGGTAATCTTAATTTGCATAAATTCTAGGGTCAAAATGTGTTTTTTCTCTGAGCAAATAGACACTTACTACCCAGCTTTCATTTCTTTTGACTGCCTAAGACTTTTACACGGTACTGTATCTGATCTTGAGTTATTTCCCCAGAAAGGAACTCCAGGCTGCTGTGTGGGTCCTGCCCCCTCCCGATAGACCATATGCCTGATGTTCCCATGGCGATGGGGCGCCCTCTCACCTCTGCACATCCTGTGGTCGTCACGCAGCACGTAGCCCACCGGACAGGTGCACTCGTATGAGCCAAAGGTGTTGACGCAGCGGAACGCGCAGAGTAGTGGATTTAGAGAGCACTCGTTGATGTCTGGTGACGGGGGGGGGTTGGTTATTAAGCGGCTTTCGACTGGGTGCCTGATAAGGAGGGATGTGTAAGTGTGAGCGCCACCGACCTTCGCAGGTCATCATGGAGCCGGGTTCGAAGCCCTCATGACAGGCGCACTCGAAGCCTCCAACCACGTTGGTGCAGCTGCCATTTCCACAGGGGTTCCCGATGGAGCATTCGTCCGTGTCTGAGGACGGAGAGGACGGGGGGGGTCACAGCAGCGTTGCAAGTGTGGAGGCACAGCAAGGGCTGGGGTGTGACCTGGGGGGTCCTGACTTACCGACACACTTCACCCCCGTGTAGTCCAGGCTGTAGCCAAAGGGGCACTCACAGCGGAAGGACCCGTCCGTGTTGATGCACATACCGTTGGTGCAGATGTCTGGGTTATCCAGGCACTCATTCATGTCTGAGATGCACATGGGGGGACGTCAGCAATTTCTTTGATTTATGTTACATTTATTTAATAAATATGTGCCTCTATAATATCTAGTCGCATGCCTGCTTTGATATTTGCAATTGGCTTAGTCGCGTTCTGCGCCATCTAATTCTGCCAGACGTTCTGTGTTACTGACTGGGCAGTGCGAATAATTATTCCTAAGTGCTGATGTACAAAAGGCAAATAAGGAACCTTGAACACTGACACTGGAGGACATGTCCACACAGGGGTGGATGTGAGCAGGATTCCTCACTCACCCTCACGAGCCTCGCCAAGTCCGGGCACGACTCCGTGGCCGTAGGGACAGAGGCTGTCAAAGGCAGCTGCAAGAGACAGACAGGGGAGGGGGCAAAGGTTTAGGGCTCCCGTCCCCAAAAAATGGCGGAATGGCACTTCCCTGAGTGGGTGAGACTCGCGAGGACAGGCCCCTCACTCTCGGTCTCACGCGGGCACAGCTCGCACGGGTCACCCCAGCCCTCGCCGGGCATCTTGCTGCAGCAGCACTTGGCTTTGGTCGTGTTGAAGGCCTTGGGCACAGAGCACTTGCCCCCCTCGAAGCGGGTGAAGCAGAAGCTCTCGCGGATATCTAAAGGAAAGAGAGAGAGCGAGTGTGATTGGCCGGGGGACAGGAAGAGGCGAGGCAGGAGCTGTGATTCACGTTTATCACAGTGACTTTTGAGTTAACGTCACTTTGTGGTACCAAGTCTTCTCTAAAATTGTCATAGTATTTCTAGCAAAGTGGGCACCTTTGGGGGCAGATATCTGCAATCAGATTGTACCCCCCCAGCCAAAGGCGAAGAGGTCCTCACCGAAGCAGCGACGGCCGTTCTCGGAGAGCACAAAGCCTTTCTCGCACTCGCACTGGAAGCTGCCCATGGTGTTGGAGCAGGTGCCAAACTGGCAGATATTGGGCTCTACTTCGCACTCGTTGATGTCTGAGGGTGAGGGAGGAAGGGACGTCAGAGGGCAGTGAAGGACAAAGCTGCTTTTCTGCCATGTTTTCCTCAGCAGGGTCCTGATGGCACATGGCTGTCTGTGACTGTTTGGTCTCCAGGACGTTCCTCGAGCCGCGGATCCTCACCGCTGCACTGGTCGTTCTGCACGGCGTAGCCTGGGGGGCAGATGCAGCGGAAGGAGCCCTCCAGGTTCTGGCAGGTGCCCAGGGCGCAGGTGCCCAGGAAGCTCACACATTCGTTAATATCTGGAAGAGGGGGCAGGAGGTCAGGTGACCCAACACAAGGCTGACACAGAAACAGAGGCGCAAAGGAATGTTTCTAAAAAGAATGTGACTGATTCGATGGCGCTGTGGCTTGTGGGGCAGCACCGCTAAGCTTAGCCGAGTGTGTTTGGGTTTCCCTCATGATTCAAAAACATGATGAGCTGTGTGTGTGTTTGATGCTTGCATGTGCGAGTGAAGGGCAGCCATACCGACGCAGTTCTTGCCATCCAGAGTGAGCTCATAACCATCCTGGCACAGACACTGGAATGATCCTGGAGAGTTGATGCACTGACCGTTCCTGCAGACCTGGCCCACCAGTGCCGTGCACTCATTCACATCTGGAAAGGGGCATGATTGTGAGGCTTATTACAATCAGGCTGGAAAAGCATAGCAGTGAGAGTCTGTTTCTCTGAGGACTTTCTCCTATGTCTGAGGACTCTCTCCTATCTGTTTGAAGATTCTCCGCTGTCTGTTTGAAGACTCTCTGCTGTCTGTTTGAAGACTCTCTCCTGTCTTCCTGAGAAACTCCCCTCGCTGTCCAAGGACCCTCTCCTGTCTCCTTACAGGGTCGGCACTTTGGGAGCAACGCACCCACCTATGCAGTCATTGTTGTGCGTGATCTCGAACCCAGGGAAGCAGAGGCAGTTGTAGGAGCCCACAGTGTTCTTGCAGGTGCCATTCCCACAGGGCTGCCTGTCGCACTCATCGATGTCTGCAGAGCGGAGAGGGAGTTGTGGGATTGCCGCCCGACCATCAACGCAAAAATGTCACTTGGCTGACTGGGCTGATGTAAACAGGCAGGACAGTCTCCACCCAGATACACTTAGATACCTGCTGTTTCGTGTCAGGGTCGGTGATTAGGAGCTATGACGTTTTTACTATCAAAATAAACTCTTCCGAAGCTGAATGGAAGATACGTATCTAATATGAAAAAACACATTGCAAGGAAACAAGGAAAGATCCCGCAGCATGATGACAGATCACCATGGTCACTCACCCATGCACATGGTCAGGTCTGCGGTGGCCTTGAATCCGTTATGACAGACGCAGTGGTAACTGCCCTGTGTGTCGATGCACTCCCCGTGGCTGCAGGCGTTGGGGATCTCCAGGCACTCATTACGGTCTGGGCAGGGGACAGACGTGGGGCCAGAGGACGGAACAACATCATTGACCAACATCAACCGCCCCGCTTCATGCCAAAGTGCCCCCCTTTCCGAGGCGGGAGACGGACTGACCCACGCAGGCGCCACTGGGGGAGAGCTTGAACCCGGGCGAGCACTCGCAGCGGTAGCTTCCTGGGATGTTGATGCAGTTGGCATTGCGTTGGCACAGGGTGTCCCCGCTGGTACACTCGTCGATGTCTGGGAAGCGGGCGAGAGTCAATCAGTGCCGCCGTCGGCAGTGAGCTCGGGTCGAGGGAGCCCGACGTCACCCGGGCGGGGGGGCGGTGGGGCCTCACCTTCGCAGACAAGCAGGATGTTGTTGTAGCTGAAGCCCATGGGGCACTCGCAGCGGAAGCTGCCGATCTGGTTGATGCAGGCCCCATTTGCGCAGATGCCTGGGATTTCCCTGCACTCGTCGATGTCTGCAGAGAGACGGAACGTCGCCTTAACCAGGACGCTTTACCAAGACCAAATCACATCACCGACTGAAGAAAACATCTCGAAGAAAGCAGAAGAATATAAAACATACAGAAATGCCCACGGGGATTCCCGTTACCAGCAAAGAACCCCAGGGGCTGTTTAGATGCTCTACATATCAGTCATTCTGCAGCTCCATCATCCCAGTTCCTGGGCAGCACAACTCCACAAGGAACTTTTAACAGCTGAAGGGACCATCAATGAAAAAAAAAATACGGGTCCACTTTGAGAGAGCAACCCTAAGCCTAACCATGGAGTCACAATGGGGGGGGGGGGGGGGTGAGAAATGCGTCGTTCCTTACCAATGGGCTTCCCAGTGTGGATGTCAATGATGAAGCCAGGAGCCTGGTTTCCGCACAAATGCTGGTACTCCGCTGTGGGGAGAGCGTTAAGGTTAGCGCAGTATAGCCAACGGCGCGTGTAACGCCGAGGTCCCGGGGTCGGTCATGCTGGGGGAGGGGCTCACAGGTGGCCGGGGTGGGGCAGGCCTCGCAGGGCTTGTTCCAGGCCTTGCCCACGTTGTAGGCGCAGCAGCACATCTTCTTGGTCATGTTGAAGGACAGCTCGTTCTCGCAGGTGCCGTTAAAGTTGCGGTAGCAGACGCTCTTTCTCATGTCTGCGGCAGATGGACCAGATGTTAGCGCGCGATGAGGGACGTAGCCGCAACGAGACCCTCAGGTCGCACGTCAATCCTAGGGCTTGGAAACTCCTAATGAACTGTGGCCCCTCTTATAGCCCCCGGCAGCTTACAACCAGGAGTCAACTCACCCATGCAGTTGTTGCCCCCGTTGACCTGCATGTACTCGGGGGGGCAGACGCAGGTGTAGTTGCCGAGGGTGTTGTAGCAGGTCCCGGGGCCGCATATGCCGATGTGAGCTGTGCACTCGTCAATGTCTGCCAGGACGGCGAGGAACAGAGACGGTTACACGCACGTCTGCTTAAGATTTATCAACACAGACTGCCAATGAAAGTCGATGGGGAATATTGACCTAGATTGGCCAAAAAAAAGAGGAAAGTTGTTTTCAACATGACTTATCAGCTAAAGCAAAATAAATCCTCAGATCTTGTTTTATCTGTGTAGGCCGACACGCTGCTCTGCCCGGGGCCGCCAGGTCTCACCGCCCCGTTACCCCCGTCACCCCTGTGGCCTTGGCTCACCCTCGCAGATGCGCATCTCCTCATTGAGGTAGTACCCGGCCGGGCACTCGCACTGGAAGCTCCCAAAGGTATTGACGCAATTGCCCCCCTGGCACAGGCCGGGCAGCTCCTGGCATTCGTCGATATCTGCCCCAGCCCCGCAAACGAAGAGGCAGGGTCAGGGCAAAGCAGATGCCTGCATGGTGTTATGTGCAAAGCGCAAGGCCTGCTGCCAGACTGGAGAAGTGGGCCGCGGAGGTGCAGACCTACCCTCCAGGATCACGGTGATGGGGTTGGGCCTGAAGCCCTCTCCTCCGGGACACAGGGTCTTATATTCCGCTAAAAGGGAAACCATTTCAGAACGTTCACCCCCAGGGGTAAAAGCAAGGCCAGTCCAATCAAACGTCCAAAAGTAGAAACACTGCAATATGTTAATAAGTAAGAAACAGTGGCACGCTTCAGAAAAACAGGCATACTTGTGCTTTACCTCATCAGATCATTCCTGTACGTTTCCTTCTCATTTCATGCACGTTTTCCACTGGTTACTGTACATATTTTTGGATAACAGCTTTTATATGGTGCTCTAAAAGGCCACTGTGCCTTCATACATGTATAACAGCACTGCATTGTTTGTCTCTCACCACTGCATTGTTTGTATCTCACCACTGCATTGTGGGTATTGACTGCATGTTCACCCAACCCCATCGGTGTACATACTGGTGTTGACCGGTGGGCACAGCTCACAAGGGTTCCCCCAAGCCCCCCCCAGTGAGCAGCAGCAAGATGCCCGCGTGACCCCGACGCCGATCTCCGCACTGCAGGATATCCCTCCATCTCCACGTGGCAGTGTATCCAGGAAGCAGTTCCCTACACGTGTATCTGAAAGGCAGAAGGAGGCGCTAACACTCCCACTGATATTCAAAGCAGCAGCCCTAAGTAAAGGAAAAGTGTGAGTATGACAATGACTCCTGCCAACCAGCAGGGCGGCGTACTAACCCACACATCCCACGCCGGTGGGGTTCAGCTCAAAGTCCGGCGGACAGTTGCACAGGTAGCTTCCGGGCATGTTGACGCACAGGCCGTTGATGCAGTTGACGGGGTCGGAGCACTCGTTCACATCTGCCATACAGAAGCACACATAAGTCATCGTGCCCCTGAAAGGACAGGGATCCGCAACGTGCTCTACTGGGCTGCTCTGATGCATGAGGGCTGCCGCCAACAGCTTCGTGGTGACTCATGTTGTGGCCGTAAGTGCAGTGGCCATTTCCACGCCGGGGTCTCTACAGGGTAGGGTTAGGGTCAGGGAGAGTGGTTTATTTTCTAAATGGGTGTTTGCACTCATCTGACACCCTTTCTCAGATGGATAACACTCTGCCTCGCCCCTAGGTACCCCGGTATTACATATGGTTGCATACGGTTGGAGATCGTAGTGCCTCACCAGTGCAGTTGCCCCCACTGCGGTCCAGCTCATAGCCATCGTCACACACACAGCGGAACATCCCTGGCAGGTTCTGGCAGGTTCCGAACACGCAGATATTCTGGAAGTTACACTCATCGATGTCTGTGGGGGGGGAAGTTAAGAAATGAATCCATGTCTATCCAAACCATCTGTGGGGGGGGGACGTTCACACGGGACTAATGGCCGCCCCTACCCTGGCAGGCCTTGCTGTCCTCGGTTGGGGTGAAGCCCATCTCGCACTCGCACCGATAGCCGCCTGGGGCGTTTAGGCAATGGCCGTTCTCGCACAGGTTCACGTTGTCCGCACACTCGTCCATGTCTGCCAGGAGGGGGCAAGGACACACAGACTGGTCACTGACTGGTCACGTTCAGCGCCCTTAGGCAGCCAGGATGGCCATAAGCATTTCTACAAGCAGGATGGTGTTGCTGAGGACGGGGACAGAGTGACCACCTGAGCAGGAGAAGCCGTCGCCATTGAAGCCCTCTTTGCAGGTGCAGCGGTAGGAGCCTGGCGTGTTGATGCAGTTGGCGTTGGGGTTGCAGTTGTGCTCCTCTGTGGAGCATTCATCCAGGTCTGCAGGGAGAGGTGGACACGGCAGCGGGCTCAGCCTCCCGTTGAAGCTCTCCCAGGGCCCCCACCCTACCCTCCCAGGGCCCCCACCGCACCCTCCCAGGGCCCCCACCGCACTCACCCACGCACTTGGTGCCAAGGCTGACCCAGCCATCGCGGCAGCGGCACTTGAAGCTGCCCGGCACGTTGATGCAGGCTGCGTTCACATCGCAGTTGTGGGCCCCGATCTCGCACTCGTCGATATCTGCGGGGGTAAATGCAGGGACAGACAGCCCCGGGCCAGGCGGGGGGTTGGGGGGGGAATGGGAATGATGGTTTGGAACCACAGGATACCTCTGAATGTGTAAATGAATAATACTGACCTTCCTCTGTTTGTAATAAAAATATTCCCGTGTCCCTCTGGTCAGGTGCACCAGGGTGATGTAACCCCCTCCACGACCGACCCCCCCCCCCTTACCCGTGCAGCCTGTAGATCCCTTCTTGACAAAGTAGCCCAGCTGACAGTGGCAGACGAAGGAGCCCTTGGTGTTTTCACAGTCGCCATGGAGACAGATGTTGGGGTTCAGTTCGCACTCGTTGACATCTGGGGACGTGCAAATCTCTCTGAGGTGTGTCTCTTGGGAAGGCCAACGTGGGTGGGGTCGGCTGGGGGGGGGCATAGCTCACTCACCGATGCAGGTCCGCATGTCCATGGAGGCCATGAATCCGTCGAAGCACAGGCAGCGGTACTCGCCAGGGATGTTGGTGCACTGGCCGCCGTCACAGATGTCCGGTGTGTCCTCACACTCATCAATGTCTGCGGAAGGGAGGGAGCGACGTGAGCTCGTGTGCCGAGATGGCTGTGGCCCCTCCCGGGTGGCCTGCTTGGCCGCGACCCCGCCACTCACCGGCACAGGTCCTCAGGTCGGGCATGAGGGCGTAGCCTTCCCCACAGCTGCACTCGTAGCTGCCTTCTGAGTTGGTGCAGTGGGTGTCGCAGCCGCCGTTCATGATAGTGCACTCGTCGATGTCTGAAAAGAGCCAGCGGTCATGTATCCGGGGCCTGGTGTCAGGAGAGGGCGGGCAGGAGGGTGACACTTACCAACACAGCCCTGCCTGTCGGGGGTGGTCTGGTAGCCCGTGTCACAGGAACACTGGTAGGTGCCCACCATGTTGACGCAATGGCCGTTCCGGCACAGGGTGTCGCTCAGTTGGCACTCATTGACGTCTGCCCGAGAGAGGAGACATGGTGAGCTGGGCCCTCTACAGAAGGGCAGCAGTAACGCGCCGCGGTCAGCCAACCTCAGACTCACCTTCGCAGGACGAGCCCTCAGGACTGAGCTGGTGCCCTGGGGGGCAGTCGCACTCGTAGCTGCCGTCCGTGTTGAGACAGGCGCCTCCACGACAGAGCAGGGGGTCGCGCTCACACTCGTCGATGTCTGCGTAGGGCAGGAGCAGTAATGCAGTTAAAATGACATAGGCACAGATGCAGTGGAGCAGGCTGCACTGCGCACAGGCCTCACCCATGCAGTTCTTCATCATCATGAAGCCGCTCTCATAGCCCTCGAAGCACTCGCACTCGAAGCTGCCCGGCGTGTTCACGCACGTGCCGTGGCCACACAGGTCGGGGGAGATCCGGCACTCATCAATGTCTATGGGGGGGGGCGTGAGAGAGCAAGGGGCGTCAGGAGCGTAGGAGCTGAGGGACCCACGTGCGGGGGTAGGGCACGGGCCGAGGGTGGGGCTCTCCCACTCACCTGTGCAGTTCCTCTCCTCCATAGTGAGGGCAAAGCCACTGCTGCATCGGCACTTGAAGCTGCCGATGGTGTTCCGGCATGTTCCGTGGGCACACAGGCCCTGGAAGACCTTGCACTCGTTCACATCTTCAGTTTCGGTTTAACAAACACAATGCATTAGGCTTCTCCTTTCAAATTCCCGTACGACCACGGCGATGAAATACACCTGACGGAATCTTGCATTCATGCATGTGGCTTTCAGGTTGTAAGTGACGCAGGGCGGGGTACCTTTGTAGAAGGCTCTGCCGGTGAGGATGTCGCCCCTGTTAGCGAAGCCGGGTCCCCGGGGGCAGATTGCCTTGTACTGCGGCGTGCCAGCCTTGGGACATTCCTCGCACTCCACGCCCCAGGCAGCCCCCACGGAGCAGCAGCACATGTCCACACGGTATTTCCCGGGCAGCGGCTCCCCGCACTCATCCTCGTCCCATTTCAGGTAGCACTGCTCACTGCGCACATCTGGGGAGGCAGGTGGAGGGAGGCTGAGGCCCTGGCTAATGCTGCGTGCTGCTAACATGCTAACTGTGAACACAGACACTGCAGGCTGACTGCACTTATTAGCATTATGTATGCGACGTCAAGCAGCAAGCTTACAGTCGTGTACTGAAGCTGCAGGACGCTGACGTGACGCTTACAGACGTGATCTGAGGCCGACCCCTTACCCACGCAAGTGCGCCCCCTCCCGTCCAGCGTGAGTCCCTCGGCGCACTCGCAGTGGAACGAGCCCTGCGTGTTTACGCAGCGGCCGTTGGTGCACACGCCTGGGAACACCTCACACTCGTTCACATCTGCGGGCAAGATGGAGAGAAGTGCTCAGAGCTTTGCGCCCACTCGCTTGGCATGATGGGAAGTATTGGGGGGGGAGGCGCAGTTACCTTCACAGGCGACACCCTTCATGCGAGCGAAGCCTCTGGAGCAGGCCGTATCTGCGGAGGAGAATGTCGATTATGGACTGGGGGAGGTTAGGGTTGGAGTAAGGGCCCCGGAGTGTGTGGTGGTGGTGGGGGGTGCACTGACCGATCTCGCAGCGCTCACAGGGACTCCCCCAGGCCGCACCCAGCGTAGCACAGCACTCCGACTTCAGCGTGGCGCCGTTGATGTTGACCTCACAGCGGCCATCTTGGATGTTCAACCAGCAGGTGCCCTTCATGCTGTCTATGGGGGTCAGGGGGGTTGGGAGGGGGAAAAAGTGGATATGCATTAGCCATGGCGCCAAGTAAAATCAACACAGCACAGTTTGACGGCGCAGTTGTGACCATCCTGCTGTCCACTGGCACAGCGTTGGGAGCCAAAGGCCTGGGCGGCAGTGATGGTTCATTTGTCACAGTGTGATGTGGATGGACAGAACCCGACAAACCCAGTGAGCAAATAGGGGGGGTCCCAGCCAGGGCAGGAGGCGGGGGCTCATACCCACGCAGATGGTGTTGGTGGAGTCCAGCTTGCTGCCGTGGGAGCACTCGCAGATGAAGGAGCCGGCCATGTTGCGGCACACGCCATTCACGCAGGGGCTGGATTCGCACTCATTGATATCTGAAACGCGGCAAAGTGTCAGAAGGGCGGGCGGGCAACCGGGGACGCCTTTACCGCCGTTTGGCCACGGGGGAGGCAGGTGAGGGGGGTCACCTTCGCAGGTCTCCGAGTCGGGCTTGTACACGAAGCCTTTGGGGCAGAAGCAGGAGTAACTGCCCGGTGTGTTCCGGCAGAGCCCATTGTCACACAGTAGCCGGTTCACCAGGCACTCGTTGATGTCTGTAGGAAGAGCCCAGGGTCCACCATCCATTACATCGAGTAAATGAAGACAGACCGAGCACAGATTGAGGGGTGTGGGAGCCCTTAGAGAGCTGGTTTAATCTTCAATACCAGTGTTTCTCAACCCAGTCCCGAGGAACCCCCAGACAGGCCACATTCCACAATCCACAGCTCCCTCCCGGTTCCCAGCACACCAATACCCGCTATTTAATGTGTTTGATTGTTTTGTCCAAACTTGAATGTTTGTTTTTATTCTTGATTGCTTCGTTCAGGCTTCCTGAGGACTGCACTGAGACGTACTGTTCTTGATCAGAGTTCTCAAACTCAAACAACCACTCGCAAGTCGTTCTTCAGCTCAAGCAGGCCACTTCATTTTGTTAGCCATAAAAAAAACGATATGTGGATAATCCGCCAAACAGCCAACAGTAAGACTTGAACTTGCTCACCTGTGGTTGGTAAATTTTGCTGAGCTCAGTGCTGATTAGTGGAATGACATTATACAGCTTTTAATTTACTCTGGATGATGAATCGATTGGCGGACCAGATTTAATGATGACTGAAGAAAGGTGTCATAAGTGGGACAGAGCCTCTTTTTCCAGACCAAAGACCCGTCCTCACGGCTTCCAGGAGAAACTCACCCACGCAGTTCTTGCCGCTGCTGTCGGACTCGTAGCCGATGTTGCAGATGCAGCGGAAACTGCCCCGCAGGTTCTCACACATGCCGTTGGCGCAGATCTCCGGGTTCAGGGCACACTCGTTGATATCTGGGGGGGCACATGGACATGAACCTCACTGGGTCCCCCCAACGTGACAGGGATCACTCAGTCCCTCAAAGACCCAGATGCTAGAACCTCACACCTATGTGAGTCAGTGGAGTCACAGAACCCCCCAATACTGGTGGCAGACAGAAGATGAAGGGCTCACCTCTTCCGTCGGCTGTGATTCCGATGCCACTGCTGCAGACGGCCTGGAACTCAGCTGAAGGCAGGCAAGGTTAACTGTGGTCACCATCCAGCACAGAGGAGCAGGGAAACAGTGCTAACATCGCTAGGGGTCTTTAGCTTGTGGTCTGCAGGAGGGCTTGGACCCTGCTCTCAGAGTGAGGCTGCTGTTCCCCTCTCAGAACATCTTAAAAGGTGGGACACTGACGGCTATGAACATCTGTAGTTCCAGAGATCATGTTAAAACCACCTCCAAAAATGTCACTTTCCAAACCGAAACTTTAAGATGCTAAGAAGTCGCCTTCAAACAGACCAGCAAGTTATTTTGGAGGCCGGTACAGGAACCCAGGGTACTGTACTGGCTACGGCACTGGCACTGTGCTGCCCAAGGCACTGAACTGCACTGATCAAAGCACTGTACTGCTCGAGGCCCTGCACTAGCCAAGGCACTGGCACTGCACTGATCAAAGCACTGTGCTGGCCAAGGCACCGGCATTGCCCTGGCCAAGGCACTGGCCCTGTGCTGACCAAAGCACTGCACTGCCCAAGGCACTGCACTGACTCACCTGAGTTGAGGGCGGGGCACGGCTGACAGGGCTCCCCGAAGCCGTGCTCAGGGCTGGCGCAGCAGCATTCAGACTTAGTGACGGCCCCGGGGAAAGGACGCGAGCATGTGCCCATCTTGATGGCCCCGTAGCAGGTGCTGCGCACATGGGTGTCCACGCAGACGCGGCCGTCTACATCGATGGCCAGGCCCGGCGGGCACTCGCAGCGGTATGAGCCATCCGAGTTGATGCAGCGGCCGTTCATGCAGATGCCCGGCGTCTGACACTCGTCGATGTCTGTGGGGAAGGAAGAGGAAGCACAGACACATCACCTCACCGCGGCACGCTGCAGGGCTGCAGAGGATATCAGACGCAGCCTACCTGTACAGTAGCGCCCACTCGGGGCCAGGGAGAAGCCTTGCTTGCAGATGCACTTGAAGCTGCCGTCCTCGTTGATGCACATTCCATTGAGGCACATGTTGGTGGTGGCACACTCGTCGTGGTCTGGGGGAAGGGGGCATGTCCCTGTCACGTTACCATGGCGATTCTCTGATATCCACTAGACAGCAGTCATCTCTGGCACATGGTTCACTCGTATTATATTACATTTCATGACCAGATGATGGAAAATGGGGTAAAAAGGCATATGAACGGGCTCAGTTCATGTTCAAATCGTCTCATCCACCTTTCTTAGAAAAGCACCGTTTTTTTTACAATCATTTCCACACTTGTCGCAATACCATTTCCACTACATCAAAACTCCATTTCACACGGTGTGCTTTACAAAATGCATCTAAGCACATCACACCTTCAGACCGGCGTGTGACACGAGCATCTCACAGGGTGCTGGCCCAAAGCAGGTAAAGAAACCCACCTATGCAGTTCTTTCCGTCGGGGGTGAGCTCAAAACCAGCGTTGCAGATGCACTGGAAACTTCCATCCGTGTTGACGCAGCGGCCGTTACGGCACATAATCCCGTTGACGATGCATTCGTCGATGTCTGGGAGAACAGTGGGAGATCACCTCGTCTGAACAAAGGGGTTTAAGGGCTAAGTAGTACAGACAGAGTGCCGAGAATCTGCTGTAGGACCAAGATATACCATGGGACAGTTCTGCTCTAGGATGAAGATCTACTACAGGACAAAGACCTACGGTAGAACAGAGATCTGCTGCAAGACAGAGAGCTGTTACAGGATAGATCTGCTGTATGATGGAGATCTACCACAGGACAGAGATCTTCTACAAGGCAGAGGGCCACTGTAAGACAGATCTGTTGGGGTTCAGAGATCTGCTCTACTATGAAGATCTACTACAGGACAAAGACCTACGGTAGAACAGAGATCTACTACAGGAAAAAGACCTATGGAGGATCTGCTGTAGGATACAGGTCAGGGTTTCTGCAGATTTACCCAAGTTTTTTAAGACCATTATAAATGTAATTTAAGTATCATTTCACGTCCATATTGGTAAAAAAAAAAATTATGGAAGATACGAAGGAAAATACATTAATTTACTCACATTCAACATGCACATTCAGCTTATTTTGATGAGAGGAGATGCCACATTACCCCACATCACCACGCACCAGCTGAGCACTTATAAAATTCCGACCAAGCTACACGGTTGGCAGCTAATGGTTAGCAGGTAACGCTTATTGGTTTGATGTTGGTTTCTTTCTGTAGTTTTGTTAAAGTGTGATCAATACACATTTTTCCCAAACACACACTTAAAAGTCAGACTTAAGTCAATGTGACTTTATATAGGTAATGCTGAGCTCATCCAATGGATTCTTAAGTCCTGTCAAAATATGTATTTAAGACATTTTAAGACATTTTAGGCCTAAAATTCATATTGTGGCATTTTACACGTTTTAGGATTTCTTAAGAATCCGCAGAAACCCTGGAGATCGGCTATAGGAACAATGTGCCCTAGGATTAAGAACTACTATCTTCTGCAGGACAGATGTGCTGTACAATGAACATTTGCAGTTTCAGGCAGAGACGTCCAGGATGGCGATATACCGATGCAGGCCTGCTTGGTCGGCGTGCTCTGGTACCCCTCGTGGCACTTGCAGTGGTAGGAACCAGGGGTGTTCACACAGTCGCCATTCAGGCAGGGATTGGTGACACACTCATCCGTGTCTGGGGGAGAGAGAAAAGGAGCCCATTTAGTCACTGTGTGTACACTGCTGCCTGTACTGGAATTTCTATTCACACCACAATGCTGGAAATCTCAGGATGTTCCACAGCTAGCCTGAAGGTGGCAGCAGAGCCTAAGCATTTAGACAAGGTACTTGAGGAGCCACCCTGCGTATGTGTGCTATCTTCCGACTGAGTAGGGTACACGTGCGAGGCCCCGGAGACCTACTTACCGATGCACTCGCCCCGCACGTCTTGCCGGAAGCCCATGTTGCACTCACAGCGGTAGCTAGTGGGTGTCGGGATGCAGCGGCCATTCAGGCACAGGTTGGTGAAATGCTTGCACACGTCGATGGTGTTGTTGAGGGTCACTGTGCCTGAGGGACGCCCATGGGGAACACAGGAAGACACCTTTCAGCGACTTTATAACCAGCGGACCGTCTGTTCATGTTTCGAGGACGGGGCTGGTGGTGGGGCTCACCGATCTGGGACAGCGGGATCCCGTTGCCTCCCACCCCTTCGCCTCTGATCTGCCCTCCGTTGCCGTGGCCATTGCCGTGTCCATTTACATGCCCGTTGCCGTGCCCGTTGCCATTTGGGCCCGCGGGGTTGAACTTGTACCTGTAGCTGAAGGTGCGGTCCACGCCGGTGAAGCCGGTGCTGCCCGTCCCATGGGGGACGCCCTCGAGACAGAGCCGCCGGTACTCGTCTGGAGGACAGAGAAAGGGTCCTCTGTAGGAACACTCTCAGCGAGTCAGGGGCAGAACATTCCAGGCCTTATCTGCCCTAATAATGAACCGTGGGAGGGGTTACTGCGACGCGAGGGAGGTCAGGACCGGGAGGCCGAGGAATGAATGAATTTGAGGAGCCATTAACCCAAACCCATTAACCTCTCTCCCGTTCTCAGGGAAGTTAGAGATTAATGTCACGCTTTATGTTATACGCCTGCTCCCTGGTCCTGTCATGTCCTTCTCTGTTAGTTTGGGTCCCAGCTTCCCATAAATGGGTTCTCTGTGCCACACAGGGACGGGAACAGGAACGTACCAGATCCGCGGACGGGGCACATCTCTGGGACCTGCGTCGAGGCCCAGCAGCGGCCCGTGTCACAGCAGCACTGCATCTTGGTGTACTGTCCTGTCAGCTCGCCCGCGCAGCGCCCACTGGCCAGAGCGGAGAAGCAGATCCCCACTCGCTGGTCTGTGGGACACACGGGGGACATGAAGTGACATCAGCACTGCACACCGAGAAACATGATAAACCAATAGCAAAATGCAGCAGAGGAACACTGTCATAGCATAACATGTTGTCAGGCAAAAATAATATTTACTAAGATCTTCATGTAGGTTTCAGCAGTTTGACAGACAGGAAGAAGGAGAACGAAAGTGATGGAGAGAATAACAAGTGAGAGAATGAAAGAGAAGAAGGAAAACACAGGAAGAGCAGCGGAGAGGAAGGAGCGAGTGCCGGCAGTGGATGTGCAGCCTGGGGGGCCTCTTCCCCACATGAGCTGTACCGTCCAGCTCCAACAGTGCTTAGCAATTCTGATGAGGGGGAGATGCAGTTCGCTGGGGGCCGGCGCAGGGTGTGGGTGAGCTGAGAGACTGCATGTTGGGGGGAAGCAACAATACCCCCCCCCCAATGTATAACTTGTGTGCCTGAATCACTACAAAAATTTGTGAGAAATCAAAATACAGTTACAGAGGGGAATGTGCTTCAGCTGATGGGGGTGGGTCGGGGCTGGGGCCCTTGCAGAATAGAGGCCAGCTCTCCCCTCTATTCTGACTTTGCCACTCAGGGCGTCCCGGACATGACCCCCCCAGTAGGAAGTTACTTTATGAGCTTGGGTGTTCGTAAGGTTGGTAGGGTAGTGAAAAGGGTGACCCCACACTCAAAGGAGAGCTGCTTTCGCTAGGTAAAGGGTCAATCTGAGAGGAACCCGGGGGGGGGTATATTCATGTGTGTCGGTGTGAGTGGGGGCTACCGATTAGCCTCACTAACGAGCCGGCGGTCTGGAATTAATCACCTCCACGCGGAGCAATCTGAGTCAATTACTGCCGACATGAGAGACTGGGCATTCGGGATTCCGAATGAGCACTTTAAACAGAGCCGCCATGCTCCCCAGGGATGAGCCCAGTTGGGGGCAAGGGGGGGGTGGGGGGATGATGGCCGCAATTGGAAACAGATCCCACGCAAAAAAAAGTCACTTTCATACACTGACGTTTCGCAGGGCAGCGGGACAGGGCTGATTAATGCCAACCCAAAAGGCCCCCCCAGTACCCTGCTCGGGCCCCCCTTCCCAGCTCCACAGTATGGGGCAAAGCTCCCAAGTGAAAAAATAACAGTAACATTCCAAGACTCCCACCCCCCACACACACACCGTTCCAACCCAGCTCCATCCGAGGAGGAGACGCAGAGAGATCTAATCAAGCAGTCTGGCTCACGTTAGTAAGCCCGGGGGGGGGGGTGGGGGGGAATCCTCTCCACCGGGGGCTGTGCACGAGCCAAACCCTTTCACACACAGCGAGAGGCGAGCCGCTGTCTTGTGGTACAAAAGCAGGACTCCCGATCCTCGAACCCGCAGCCGCTGGGTCTCTAACCCCTCAGAGAGCTGATACTGTAACATCCGTGCCATTCATTGGCTGTTAACGTGGCCCGTGGTTTGACCTGGGGCTGCTAGGATGTGTCAAAGAGCCAGGCCATCGGGATGGGAAAGGGGCTAGGCGACGGAAGGGGG